>JAUMHP010000040.1:18297907-18312952 GCA_032361065.1 Enteromius trimaculatus
TGGACATGGACACTGGGATGCTCAAGCACGAAGTTGGAGAAATGAACAGAAGAGTTTCTGGCTGTATGTCTGCAAAGTCACTTTTAAAATGACAATGTACAGAACAGATTTTAGGCCTATGCTTAATCAGTTTTTGTTTTCTCTACAGTCTACAATCCTGCAGCTTATGAGATGAGGAAGGGAACCCAGAATTCTCACGCCACTCTGGTGGATCCCAGAACTGGACAACTGCTGCCATCTCTACCAGAGCTGCAGAGGAGCACCGCGCCATGTGAGTGCTTCAAAACATGAAATCAGCCATGGTTTAAGACTTGAAACGTATAAAGTTTCCTCAAAAATATGAATTCACACATTGTTTTTTACCATCTTAAATTTTACAAAAATGTTTCTGGTTTATTTCCTCTACAGTGGATGAGTTCAGACAAGGCACTGAGTACAAGCCGTACATCCTGCAGGAGCTCAGACTGAATGAGATGCAAAAACCAGGCACTGAACCTTCCAGAAACCTCCTGATGGACCTGAACGCCGGTCACCTCAAAGAACACCAAAATAAAATAGACTCTTCTGAACATAAGGAGAACCACAAAGCGGTTCCAGTTGAGATCCGCAGGCAGGGAACAGAACCGTCCAGACGCATCCTGATTGACACGAACACTGGGATGCCCAAGGAACAACTCAGCGAAATGAACAGAAGAGTTTCTGGCTGTAAGTCAAAAAATAATTTGCATTATAGATTTTAAGTGCCGCTTTGCTTTTTCAAAACCTTTTTCAACACTGTGTTATTTTCTCCACAGTTTACAATCCAGCACTTATTGAGAAGAGACGGGGAACAGAACCTTCCAGACGCTTCCTGATGGACATGGACACTGGGATGCTCAAGCACGAAGTTGGAGAAATGAACAGAAGAGTTTCTGGCTGTATGTCTGCAAAGACATTTTTTAAAACGTCAATGCACATAATGAATTCTGGGCCTATGCTTAATCTTCTGTTGGCCAAATGAACAGAAGAGTTTGCGGCTGTATGTCTGCATATTTAATTCATGTTTTTTTTTTCTTCACAGTCTACAATCCTGCAGCTTATGAGATGAGGAAGGGAACCCAGAATTCTCACGCCACTCTGGTGGATCCCAGAACTGGACAACTGCTGCCATCTCTACCAGAGCTGCAGAGGAGCACCGCGCCATGTGAGTGCTTCAAAACATGATATCAGCCATGGTTTAAGACTTGAAACTTATTATGGAATAGAGGTCAGCTGTTAAGAGCTGTGAGGTTAGCCCTCACCCCCTGATGTCAAGAGACATGCTACCGAATGGTGCTAGAGATTGTGGTCTCCGAATCCTGCTCGGAGCAAGCAAAGCGAATCAGTTTTAAATCTAAAAAACCTTTTATGCAATGGATTCTATGGATGTTCTGCATGGAATCATCAAAGCCAATAACGCCACCTTATTTAAGGGTGCATTTAACAGAACTTTGAATTCAAGCATTGGAGATATTTAATTCTTTGTGTAATCTTCAAATACTCTCTTTTACAGTGGAAGAGTTCAGGCAAGGCACAGAATACCAGCCGCACACCCTGCAGGAGCTCAGGATTCAAGACATTGCGAGACCCCAGTAGAGCACTTAAAACGTGTATGAAAGTCACCGTGTTCAGAATTGGTGAGCTTTATCATTGAAACTTATCTTTGCAGGCTAATAAGATGTCATTAAGTTACATAACCATTCATTTTCATCATTATTTGGAACATGTTTGAACTTTGTGCCATTATTAAGTTGCACAATGCTTCTAAAATATAACTGAAGGTCAGCTATATCGGCCCAAAAGCACAAAGATGCTTGCACCATGCAGGAAATACTGATATGTTTTGGTCATGTCTTTTACCAGATGAGAGCTGGTGGACAACGTTTGGCTGTGTTCGTACCCTGTGACTGCATAAAGAGACCATCTCGAGACCTTTGTGTCCATCTACTTGACTTTACTGTTGTATTCAAAGGTTTAATGCAATAAAAGTGTCATGCAATATTTGGAATGACCTCACAAGTCACATCTACAAAATAAATCATATTTTTGGCTTGTTAAATTGATGTTGTACATGTTTTTTTTTATTTTACTGTGTTTATCATAAGTGACCTACGAGACATATCCTCTATTATCTATGTGTCTTGGAAGAGTTGTTTGGAAAAGACACAGCGGTTGCTATGCAGGCTGCAGATAAGATGTCAGTTGTACTATATGATAATTTACTGCACACCTAATCTCGGTCAACAATTTATCTCCACGACATAATAAACAACCCCATTATAATCAGAAAGCTGTCAATACACTGCAGTCAAGAGACATTGATTCTAGCTTTTTTAACTTGATAAAGACTTTTCATTTCTGACATATGAATTTCTAAGACCTCTAAAGATCAACATGATCAAAATTTGACTGAAAAACCTGTTGCAGACAATCTACTTCACTGATAGTTTCATCAAGTCTTTTAGTACAACTGTACAAACATTCACCTTAAGATCGTGCTTCACGTGTTATTTTGCTGTCAAATTTAGTTAAACATAATTGTCCCAGTGTTAGTACAATCCCATACGGTAAAAAACTTTTTTTTTCTGACCAAAAATATATTTTAAATATATGTTGTATTTGTGATGCTCATTTTTGAAATGGAAAATATGTACATAATATTTTTCAATATATTTTATAAATATATTTTTAAATGTGTTTTAGCACATATATTTTGGGGATATTTTTTGTATATTTTTAAATATATTCTTTTTACTACAAGATGAACACCAACTGGACTACATCAAGTTATATTTAGGCCTACTCGATTATGATTTACCATAAAATGTATTCCACATCGATTTACTATTATTATTCATGATTATTATTCTATTATTCTGTTTCAATCGTTTTTTTAGCGTTAATCGCTTGATGTAGCTCACTCCAGGTATTATTAAATTATGTTTAATAGGTGAACGGCTTACTTCAAGTATTATTTGTTATTAGAGTTTCAATTGTTCAAAACAATAACCATTTTTGCTCTTCGAATTTGCCGCATTCGTGCTCTTATATTTTTGCGTCGCTGTGGTGACCGGAGGAAGAAGCGGCTACTGAGGCATTGTGGGATACTGGCGGACTCAGCAACACTTCTACTCTGATGGCGACCGATATCGAGCAGATTTTCAGGGATTTTGTAATGAATAAGATCAAAGAAATCGAAGATGAAACTCAAGAAAACAGGTAAAATGCCCAGTCTCTTAGCTGTGCGGTACGAGATCGCGCTGTAGCAGTAATTTAACGTTATTTCAGTTGGTTCTAGCCGGTTAGCCAAACATTAGCTTTAATGGTCAATCAATGCAAACTCTATTGCTCTGCAATAAAAAAACGGTGTTTAAACATGTTACGATTATGTTGTTACTCAATCTTGTATTGTTATTATTTTAATTATTTTACTTTAGCTGTGAATATTTGCTGCTATGTGTTCGTTTCTATGGAGAGTAACGTTACTACAATACAGTTAGAGAAGGATATACTATACTAGTATATTACTGGTCTTACTGGTGCTATTATTTATTATTTGACTGTACGTCAAAGAATATTATTTCGTATTTTTCGTTTTGGTATTATAATGTAATTAACCTAGTAGGTATATAGAATGCAAGACCTACTCTTAAAAGTTACAATGGTAAATTGAGGTTTCACCATGATCGTTTCATATGAGTTTGTGACTATTCAATAAGATAACACTCACAATTGTTCATTCTCCATGTAATGTTAGCTTGTGTTCAGACAGTTTACAGTTTGAAACCCACTATACATCTATTTAAGCTTCCTGACATGAGCCCATATTAAAATAAGATTAGTAATACTTTGTGTATTTGTGTTTTTCTGATTATTTGTCATGACATGTGAAGCTGATTTAATTGGATAGCTCACCTAAAGCAAGACTTCATTTATTTGCACTCATGTTGTTCCAAAAACCTGTATGAGTTTCTTTCTTCTGCTAAAAATGATATTGTGAAGGATGCTGGTAACCAAATGATGGTAGCCATTAACTTGCATAATAGGGAAAAATATATGAAACTATGGAAGTGAGTGCCTACTGCTGATTATTTTTAGTTCTGTGGTTACCACTATAGAGTCTGTACGCAAAACCAAAATAAAACTATGATAGACTCATGTTTTAAAGTTGTTTTTATTCAGTGTGACAGATGAGCCACAGTCTGAAGCCGCGAGGGAGACAAAAGAAGATGGACCTAAGGAAGAAAACATGAACATACCAACAGGTTAGTCATCAGTTCATCTACGTCCGTGTGTTTTCTGACATGTATTCTGTCATGTATTAAGTCTTTGTCTTCATGGCAGATAAAGTCACGCATACTGAACTCAAAGAAAACCACGAGAAAGAGGACACCAGCACTAAACACAGGAAGAGTAAAAAGCACAAAAAACACAAAAGCAAAAAGAAGAAAAAGAAACGCAAAGAAGGAAAAGACAGCAGCTCAGACACAGAGTCCGACAAAGAGACTCAAGAAAGGTTACAAATGACAGATAATGTTAGTGTAATCACCTTGAATTAGGGCTGGGCGATATATCGAATATTGGCAAAAATATTGCAATAATTGACAACTATGTAAAATTAGAAAATATAGTGAATATGAAACATTTCAGTTTCAAGCATACTTTCCCAAAAGAACGCACTGAACGTCCAATATTACGCGTGAGGTAGTGTTCATTAGTGTGGTTGCCAGATATCATGAGTTTAAATCCCCCAATCAGAGCTTCGCTGTTAAAAGGTAGTTATTCTACTCAGTGTTTTGTTTATTTTAAGCAAACTGGCAACCATGCGCACATGCTCGCTCCTCACCGCCGATGATATGAAATCACAGACAAACAAGCTGGAGTTTAACGATCAAAACAAAAGTGTTACTGAATCAGTCTGTGTTGTGTCTCGACTGTATTGTTTGCGATTGTGATCACTGAATAAATGCACTCAGCCGGTTGAACAGTGTAAATTGTCAATTGCATGCACCAAAAACGTTGACACAATGCACGTACAGTACAGGAAGCGATCACTTGGTATAGAGTTTTTTGTTGAATTCTTAAATTTGCACTAAACATTTTGTATCTTTTAAAAAATAGATATTTATCTAAATAGTACGGTGGCCGAGCGAGCTCAACGCTCTGCATCTTAAGAAAACACACGCAAATAGAGAAAACACCAGCACATTAAGAAAACACTTTCAGCAAGCTGACAACAAAAAAGTGCTGTCGATCCTAACAACACATGCAAATGAAGAAATGCACTGCAAACCATCACAACACATGTTGGACCACAACGGAAATGTTTCAAGGGGAACCAAAAAAGTGACAAACCCGCTAAGATTTGCATTGGCTGGGATTATTCTGTAATTTCTTTAATGAAGCACAATTGATTTGATTTCTTAGTTTGCATGTGTTTTGATCGTTTGCGGTGCGTTTCTTCATTTGCACGTGTTGTGAGGTTGGCACTTGTGTCGTCAACTTAATAAAAATGGTAAATGTGAAAAACACCATAAAATAGTTTTAGTTGGGGGTTTTTTTATAGGGGCAAAAGAATATCATGCTTTTTTAAAAATTCTTTAAAAGCAAATGCAAAAGTATAGAGATAAATCTGAAATACCGTAAGAAGTTTGAAAATATTTAGAGATAAACCTTTTTTTTATCTTTATATCGCCCAGCCCTACCTTGAACCTTGTGTTTTAGACTGTGGTTGTTTACGGTGTTTGTTTCTTTCTAATTTGCTGTGTTTGTTTAAAGTGTGAAGAAAAAGAAGAGAAAGAAAAAGAAAAAAAGCAAAGATGCAGACAAAGTTAAAAGATCTGGCTCTCGATCTGAGAGCTCTTCTGCATCTGGTTCTGAATCGGAGTCTGAATCGAAACCTTCAAGTGAAAATACGAAGTCCTCTTCAGCAGCTCAGTCTGAACTCAAAGACTCATGTGCTGTTGGTAAGCCTCGGGAGTTGCCTGACATTATTCCCAAGGTGGAAAATTTGGTCCACAAAAGCACAGAAAATGAAAAGCCCAAGGAGAAGAAAAGAAGTTCATCTAAAACTAAGGAGAGCTCCAGAGGAAGACGAACGAGATCAAGATCCCCCAAGCAGAAGTCAGAACGCAGATCGAGATCTCCAAAACGACGACGGCGATCAAAGTCAACCTCACGCTCTAGAAATAGCTCCAAAAAGAGGTCTCATCAACGGAGAGAAAGAAGTAGATCGAGGTCAAAGAAACGCAGCAGTCGGTCCAGGTCTCGTTCTGTCAGAAGAGGCAAACGCTCAAAATCCAGGTCACGCTCCAGGAGAACTAGATCAAGGTCTGTTGTAATCTTAAGGAAGAACAGAAGGTCTACAACAAAATCTAGGTCTCGCTCGCCACGGCGTAGATGCCGTTCTAGGAGTAAGTCTCTAAGCAGAACGAAACCTTCAAAGTCCAGGTCCGTTTCGAAGTCCAGGTCCGATTTGAAACCGGAAACTGAATCGGTTTGGAATGATCCGGATCCAGTGGATGAAAGTAAAAGTTCTGAAATACAGACAAATGTGCCTCAAGACACAACTGAAAATGGTAAAAACCCAACAGTGGCTGTGAACTCTGACACTAAACCATCTGAAGCGGCATCCAACATCTCCAATCCTGGCTTTAAAGGATCATGGCGACCAGTTCCCTTCTTGGCAGAGCCATCTACGACCAAGTCTTCCCAAAAGTGCATTACACCGGAGGTGCCTTTGGAAGTGACCAGTGTATCTGAAGAACCATCGACGTTCTCCACCGCTGAGCCAAAAGATACAGAGTGTGCCGCCAACCCTGAGAAGGAAGAGACCGACGCCAATCCCACTTTAACAAAATCCGAGTCTCCCAATCACAAAATATCCCCAAGATCCAAAGCAGTCGAACGATCCAGATCAAAGTCGCTGTCCAAAAAGAAAAAATGCAGGTCCAAGTCTCGATCGCCGTCCGAAAGGAAGTCGGGCAAATCTAGAACGAGGAGCAAGCGCTCCAAATCGAGGTCGCCCAAAAAGAAACGCTCGAGATCTCGTTCGCAAGGCCGTCGTAGGAAGTCTCGAACTCCGGACAGAAGCAGACGCTCCAAATCCAGAAAGAGGTCTCGCTCGCGTTCGAGGAGGAGATCCCGATCCGGCTCGCGCTGGGGAAGAGGTTTCGGGAGCCGCGCGCTAAATCAGCGCGACCGATGGAAACGAGAACCCAGTCGCTCTCCGGTCCTCATTCTCCGTAAGAAAAGATCGACGTCCAGAACTCGACACAGCGCCAGCAAGACACCTCCACGTCTTACAGAACTTGGTATGAATGAACAAACTTCAATATCCTTTGCTTTGTTTTTATATATAATTTTATAATTTTTCTTAATTTTTTTAGTGCTTTTATGAAATATGTCTGTTCTGTTCACAAAGGCTGCATTTACTGAATTCGTAAAAGCGTCATAAATAAAATTGTGAAATATTATTACAGTTTAAAATAACCAATTCCTTGATAAGTAGTACTGTATATTGCATTGGCCTTCGCTTAATCTTATTTTTTTTTCTTTTCTCAGATAAGGAGCAGTTGCTGGAAATAGCGAAGGCTAATGCTGCGGCTATGTGTGCCAAGGCCGGCGTGCCGATCCCAGACAGCCTCCGGCCCAGATCTATTCTTCAGCTGCCCTTGCCAAGCCCAAACTCCACATCCTTGTCTTTACCGTTGCCAGTGATGACCATGAATGCTGCTATGGCTAGTATGACTGCCGCCACCATGACCGCTGCTTTGTCCAGCATGGGTGCCTTGGCTTCCTTGCCACAACTGGCCCCGTTACCAACAATCGTCAACAAGCCACCGTCTTCAGCCACGCCCAATCTCGCCAGCATCGAAGAAGCCAAAAAGAAAGTCACCAAACAGGCCAACAGCTTCAGCATTAAAGAGCTAACGGAGGTGAGCATTGTGCATGTTATTGCGTGTAAGTGTTTCTTGATCTGCATTGGATCGATGCTTTATTCAATCCTTCAGAGATGCAAGAAGATCGCCGAGAGTAAAGAGGAGATGGCCATCGCAAAACCACACGTGTCAGACGATGAAGAGGAGGAAAAGCTGTTCGGAGCTTCCCTTAAGGAGAGTAAGGGCATCGCATTCAGTCTTGGTGTAAGTGTCTCAGCTTTTAAGATGTTTCCTTCAATCTTTCTTCAATTCAGAACCTATTAATCTTGGGATTGCTGTAATAAATATCAAATTTACGTGATGATATGTACATTTCTGAAGTGGGATTTTACTATTTTGTGCATCTTTTATTGTACGTACTCTTTAAATTTAGATTACCTTTGCCATTTTTATTTTTATTTTTTTTACCAAATCATAAAATTAATATTTATTTATTTTTATACCGCATTTTTTATATATATGTTGTGATGTTACAAGTTAATTTAAGCATTTTAATTAATTTAAATTTTTATTTATGACCAATTGATAAAACATTTTAATGGGTAAATGTTAAACATTCATTTTATCTTAGATTTAAAAAGAAAAATATTGTTATTGGTCAATATTGGATATTTAATTGTGCTTGCCAATGATTTTTATTGTAGATTAACTTTGTCATAATTCGATGCTCACTTAAAAAACAAATCTTTGCAAACTCTAGCAGATAATAAAATCAATATATTTAAATTCAGTTGTAGTGATTTTAGTTTAGTTTTTGCTTTGCTCGTGTAAGTTAGTCTGATATTTGAATTTCATTAAAATGATTACATTTTCTAATTTGATGTTTTATTTAGCCAATATAGTACTGATTTTTAGTATTGCTGTGTCCTGTATGGTCTCTCTGACTCCTTCAGAACACCTCGATGAAGCCGGCCGTCCGAACCGAAGCTGTCTTTGCTAAGGAGTTCCCGGTGTCCTCTGGCTCCCAGCACAGGAAAAAGGAGGCTGATGGTGCGTATGGAGAATGGGTGCCGGTCGAAAAGAAAACAGAAAAGCCATCTGTATCGAGTTCTTCTGGGACTGAGGAGACCAGCAAGGACAATGATAGTGTCTTTCCTGAAGCACCTTCTCAGGTGAGTGTTCATCTTCTAAAAGGAGTCAGGAGTTGGTCTTAAAGAAGCATTTAGGTCAGCTTGTCTAAGCTCTTGTCTTTGGTTTCTAGCCTGTGGACATCACTTTGGCCGTCAGTGAGAGAGCGGTCGCCCAGAAGAGACTGGCGGAAAACCCTTTTGACATCAATGCCATGTGTATGCTGAATCGGGCTCAGGAGCAAGTACGTTCGTCTCTAGTGCATAGAGGCTTTTCAAAAAAGGTTTTTCAAAATATTCAGAACTATAATATAAAATGTAAATATTAGATGAAAACCTTTATATTAAATATCAGAAATGTTAAACTAAATACGATTTGAAGTATTATATTTACATTTACACTAATTCAAAGCGGCTTATAAAACTTAATCTATAATAAAGATAAATAGAAATGTAAAGATAAGTATTTGTGACTATCATAAGTGTTATCATAATATTAAATCATAATGTGTAACAAAAATTAGATGTATTTAATGTGTTGACATAATAAAATGACAAATAAATTAGAAAAAATTAATTAACAAAAAAAATAGCAAAAGCACATTACAAAATGACTAAACTCCTGATATGTAAATATAAAGTAAAACCTCATATAAAAAGTAATGATACATGCTATAAAAGTATATGATATGTTTGGCATTTATTCAGAGATTTCCATCACAGTCAGTGCAGAAAATTAATTCTTGAATTTCACAGGGTTTATGTAGAAATATTAAAATACGAATAAAACGGGACAGAGCAGTTGCCTTGACAGCAAAAAATGACTCATTCAAAATATTAATAAAGCTATAATATTAAGTAAATAGTAAAGCAAATATTAGATTAACTAAAATTATTAATAATTATTAGTGCTGTCAAACAATTAATCGCATTCAAAAAAATTTGAATACAATATGCATGTTTACCATTATTATGTGTATATCCATACAAACACTTCTATGTATATGTTTAAGAAAAATATGTAATGTTTATATTTAAAATATATATAAATATAAATATATGCATGTAAATACATGCAAATATTTTCTAAATATAAGCTGAATGTGTGTGCTTTTATATGTGCATGATACATATACACAGTACACATCCATATATATATATATATATATAATACATTATGTAAACAAAAACTTGTATTTTGGATGCAATTAATCAGTTGCAAGCACTAAAAATTTAAATAAATAAATAAATGAAGCATTTGCAATCCAACAAAACCCAAATATTTAATTGTGGTTCCCAGGTTGATGCATGGGCCCAGTCCAACACGATCCCTGGCCTCTTCACAGGCTCCACCGGTGCTCAAGTGCTCTCATCTGATGAGCTCTCTAACAGCGGCCCGCAGGCCTGGATTAAGAAGGTACAGCCCTGAGTCGACGGCACCACTCGTACTATGATGTTGGACATATATTGTGCTTGACGGTTTGTGTTTTGCATCGTATTTGTGTGTTAAATTCCCAAGAATCAAAGTAGACATCATTTTCTTCACACAAGTTGGCATAGTACAGTCAGACCCTTTTGACTTATTGTGCTTAATTGAGATTGACACTCTTCTGACATACGCTCACGTCACACACGGAGGGTAAAATAAATCACTCAAAACACCATCCTCTCTTAGATAGTCGCATACATAAGCATTGTCATCTGTAATTGCTTTGCCAACTGGTGTACCCATTGGAGTTGTTGATCAAAGCGGTCATTCGCACAAAGATAGTCCGCTTTTCATTAAATAAGCATTGATTTTGCACTGAAGATGACGTCAGGGTATCCTGGGAAACAGTCTTGGGCTGTGTTTACTGACGTCAGCTGAAAGAAAGAGAAACGGGAAATAAAAGTGCAAATATTTGCTCTTCTGAGTGTCTCTGATGAAACCGTTGGACACAGTAGAAGCTGAAGAGGTACACCACTTGTGCATGGTCATGCAGATGTTTTCTATCTGAAATTCATGGATGGGCAACTCAACTCACAGTACTCCTCGAAAAGTGTCTTTTGAGAGAGGGGAGGAAGAAAGAGGATGTCTCTCCAATGAGGAGAGACGTGCACATCAGCATCCCAAATCTGATTGGATGAGCCAGTGTATGCCTACAGTTAGATTAATGATCTGTATTAATCTACACTATTGTTTAAAAATATGGGGTCAGCAAGGTTTCTTTTAAAGGGTTTTTTTTGTCACACATATATATATATATATATAATTTTTTTTATGTGAATATCTGTTAAAATCAAAAAAATGTTTCTGTGGTCAGAGCTGTATTTACAGCATCATTACTTTAGTCTTTATCACATGATCCTTCAGAAATCATTTTAAAATTCTTAAGAAACATTTGATTCTGATGTTATCATTTTTTTTCTTGTTTACATTTTATTTTATTGATGAATAGAAAGTTAAAAAAGCAGCATTTATTTGATAGTTTGTTCATTCTAAAATAAGAGAATTTTTAAATGAATAGTTACAAAAGCAAAATAACTATTAACAAAAACTACAAATATTAAGATATGAGATCATTTAAAATATTCATAAATACTATAATAGCATTTAAATAATATAAAATATAAATATTAGCTGTTTTTTTATATATATTGCCTTGACAGCTAAATTTAAGTACAAAATTTTCTAAAACTTAAATGGAAAAATCCATATTTAAGAATGAATTATAATGACCAAAACGCCATACCAAAATTGCTACGACTTAAGTATTTAAAAAAAAAAAAAAAAGGTTCAAAATATTTATAAATACTGCAATAATATTTAAAAAATTTAAAACCAAAATTAAACGAACTAAAGCATTGACACACTTAAACTGTATATATTAATATAGCTTTATATTTCAAAGGAAATTTATAAAAACTGGCAAAAGCACATAATAAAATAAAAATAGAAATATTTGTATGATCAATGTAAAGCATCCTTGCTTAAAGTAATAGTTACTGACCCCAAATATCGAACAGCAGTGTATTAATTCATTGAAAATGAGTGTCTTGTCATCATGTATGTAATATTATTAAAGCAATAAATCACTTGAAGATGTATGTTATAGTTATTCTAAGAGTTTTAGCCACTTCTAGTTTAGTAAAAAAATGAATGTTAAACGTATTAAATGTACACAACCCAACGCTTGTAATTCAGCAGAGGCCTGTAATGTCCCGAAGGCCTTTGATGCTGACCGCTGTGTAATGCAGACCTTTACATTAAGACACAATAATCCCAGTTTTTATTTAGACTCGGGAGCGAAATACCATGATCTCTACACACAGACACCAAACCAAATACAGCTCAGGCAGTGTTACAGAAATGGCCGAACTCTGTTTGGAGCTCACTCTTGAACTTGAGAGCGGGATCCAAGCCGTTCAGATGCGTTCGATTAGTCTACATGTGATTGGCGTGTCAAAAGGGCCTGGTCATGCACTAACCGCAGTCAAAAGAATGTGTGGCATCCAGTGGGTGCGAGGTTCAAGCTCAATGCTCGGGATGGTGGGTTTGGGACACGGATGGACGAGGGGTGGGGGCTCACAGTTTGACCTGTGAACTCTCACCCCTCTGTATGGAAACTTGTTGCAGGGTCAGTCCTTGTAGCTGCCTCTTTGCCATGGTCACAGTCAGGCCCCTTCTATTCACGTCAGATGCTCGATGCCGATGATGGGGGCCTAGGTACGTACGTCCTCCAGCACCCTTCCTTCTATTCATGTGGATTTGTGTGTGAACTGATGCATTTCTGCCTTGTCCTCCTGTTTGTTTGCACTGAACCGACTCAGAGCCTGAGATCTGTTCAGGACGGTGTTCATGCTTCTCCTGCTGAAGGCTCACACCTCATGTGTTCATGTAGAATACGCACTGCCGCTCAAACATTGGAATGCTTGGGTGTTTTTGAAAGAAGTCTCTCCTGCTCGTCAAGGCTGTGCTTATTTGATTGAAAATATGGGGAAAATTGTGAAAACATTTTTACTTTTTGAAATGACCGTTTTCCATGTGCACATCTGTTAAAATGTATTTTATTTCTGTGATCAAACCTGAATTATCAGCAGCAGTGACGCATGATCCTTCAGATTTGTTGGAAATGGAAATGGAAACATAAGTACCTTTTCTGTCCCCTTTGATCGGTTTAATGCATCCTTGCTGGATAAAAATATGTATGTGTGTATGTATATATACACTTACTGTGTTTCCACAGAATTTCCATAAATATTAAGCAGCAATTTTAACAGTAATAATCAGAAATGTTTCTTGAGCAGCAAATCAGTATATTAGAATGATCTCTGAAGGATCATGTGACACTGAAGACTGGAGTAATGATGCTGAAAATACAGCTTTGAACGCAGAAATTAATTACACTTTAACAGATATACACACATACACCTGCTATTTAAAATTGTAATAATATTTCACAATTATTGCTTTTTTGTGCATTTCTGATCAAATAAATGAAGCCGTAGTGAGCAGAAGAGACTTCAATTAAAAATGTTAAAAATCATAATTATTCCGATCTTTTGGCCGGTTGTGTGTATATATTTATATTTCTACTTAATTACGTTTAGACCTACAGCAGGTGAGAAATAAAGGACTCTGCATTTGAACATTTTGCATATTCTTAAAATAGTTAAAGCAAAAATTCACAAGGCTATTATCTAATATTAATTTAAGCAGCTGCAGTTGAAGTGATGTGACCCCACTTCACCGAAGGAGCCGTTCTCTCACTGCTTGCCGTTTCTCTTGGTTTGCCTCTCTTTCTCTCTGTCTGGATCTGTCCCGTTCCACTCAGGACCAGTTCCTGCGGGCGGTGCCGGTCTCGGGCGGGGTGGGCGAGTTACTGATGAGGAAGATGGGATGGAGGTCAGGAGAGGGGTTGGGAAAGCACAGGGAAGGAACGGTGGAGCCCATCATCATCGACTTCAAAACTGACCGCAAGGGTAAGAAGAGACGAATCCTCAAATCCTATCTTCACCGTGACGGAGATCTTGGTGCTGATGTTTCTGTTCACACAGGCCTCGTAGCAGAAGGAGAAAAAACACAGAAATCTGGCAACATTGTCGTGATGAAGGATCTTCTAGGTGAGTGTATGATAATATTTGATTAATGTTTTAGTATCTGTCTTTATTTACTCACCCTCGAGTAGTTCCAAACTTTTATGCGTTTCTTTGTTCTGGCGAACACAGAGTAACCGAGGCGTTTTGGTCACCATTGACTCCTATATTAGGAAAAAAAAATGGAATGACAATGGAAGTCAGTGATGACCCAAAACATCCTGGTATTAAACTTTCTTCAAAATATCTTCCTTAGTGTTCAGCAGAACCAAGAAATTTGAGCTGAAATAAAAATTGAGCTGTTTTTCCTCTATAGATCAGACTGAGACGTGCAAAAAACACTCAGACTGGTTTCTTTAGACTTTTAGATTTTGCCTAAAGGTTCATTTTAAAAGTGCAGGGTTCACAAAGCTCTGCCCTGACCTGTCCTCCAGTGGGTTTATGGGTGTGCTGTTTATTGTGCAGGGAAGCATCCGGTGTCTGCTCTGATGGAGATGTGCAATAAGAAGAAGTGGCCTCAGCCTGAGTTTGTGATGGTGCACCACAGCGGACCCGACCACCGCAAGAACTTCCTCTTTAAGGTCAGTGAGGAGTTTGAGAGCGTATTTTTTCAAATACCAGCATTAAATATGATGTAAAACACACATTTAGACCGTGGAGTGTTATAACTGAACCTACAGCGGCACATTATTTGGGGAAAAACTGACCCTGCTATATTAGGTTTTTCTGCCATATCAAAAACTACTATAATGTTCACTATATGAATTGAATATTTTGAAATAATGAATCACTCTAGGTTATGGAGGTTTTGTAGGTGAGTCCGTCTATGATTAAAATAAATAAATAAATAAATTTAAAAAAAAATTATATATATATATATATAACATTCAGGAAAAATAAAATTAATCAAAAATTTATTTTTATTGTTAAATGTAGCGTTTACA
>JAUMHP010000040.1:18322065-18339045 GCA_032361065.1 Enteromius trimaculatus
AAAAGTTAGTCTGTCTAAAGCTTGCATTTTTGATTTAGTTGCTTACTTTTAGTACTTCGATATAATTAATTTAATTTTATTATTCAATTTATATCAGTTTTTTTTTTGCCAAGGTAAGATTAAATTAAGTTTATTTAACAATGTGTACTTCAGTAATTGAAATTAGAGATTTAAACTGTATTTGACTATTTATGTTGACTGATAATATATGCATCGGGTATGTTTTTTATTATTTATAAATTATTTATACAATTTTGCCAAAAAAAGATTTCATGCATTGATATACTGTACTATATAATATTTAATATAAGACATATTTCAGACCGTATTACATAAGATATATTTAAATCAGATCAGGTTTATCTGTATAGCTCTTTTAACGTTACAGTATCATTGCAATGCAGTTTTACAGAAATGACTCTACATTATATTTAGGAATAAGTTATTAGAGATGACGATGGCAGATTTACAATTAGAGTCATGCATGTAGTTAAAAAAATAAATAAAATGATTATATGTTGCAATTAAACTTTGCAATCACATAAATATAGGCCTATATATTAAACGCATCCAAAATAGATGTTTTTATTTACGTAATATGTGTGTGCATTGTACATTTATGATGTATATATAAATACACACTCATACAGCATATATTTTATTTGCAAAAGCCGATTACTCAGGTTTTACCAATTTTCAAAAATCATGTTTTTTTTATTATGCATTACAATTAATCCCTGTCAAACTGCAGTTATCTTAAAATATCCAACTCAACAAAAAAAAAAAAACATGATTTTTGAGTTTTGTTTTTGCAAATAAACTCTTCATATTTATATTAATATAATTCATATAAAAATGTATGTTTTTAATACATATTTTTCTGAAATATATACATGCATGTATTGATATATAAACATACACAGCACACATATATTATTTAAACAAATAAATATTCATTTAAAAAAACAATTGTGTTTAATCATTTAAAAAGCACTGATATATACATAATTTCATCCTTTCAATTTCTTTGCTTAATTTTGTGCATTTCTTGAGTCAGTGCTTCAGGATAAATAAAACGAGCGTTCAGCAGTGAAATAAGATCGCTGCACTGCAGTGAAGCCCCAGTACCGTTCATAAGAGCTGAAGTGCATGATCAACTAAAATAAAAGCAAGCAGCACTTACCAAGTCTTCAGTTGTAGCTGCTGTTTTAGATTCCTTCATTCATTCAGTGCTTTTCAAGCCGCTCTCGCCTCGTCTTGAGTTCACAATGAAGCTGGGAGTGCTCGAGGGCCGAGGAACATGCTGAACGGAGAGAACATGAATCCCGTCGATCTGTGCGTGAGTGTCATGCTGCACACATGCTGCTTTATGTTTAGGGCTCGAGGTGACATGGGTGCTAAAATATGACCTGATGCAACATCACAATTAATCACATTACAGTAATGCGGTCCCCTTTACAATACCCTAGTGCTCTGGCATGGATTTCAGTCGCATTGATTCTGTCCTTCGTTCATGTTTAGTCCATGCACCTCTGACTTTGAGTATTTTTAATGTATAAGTCGTGGCTGTGAAACGTTAGACGTGGAGGCACACGGGCTCCAGGATCGTCTTCTGAATGATGGAATCTCTTGGCTTGACCTCAAGTATTTACACTCTTCAACACTTCTGGATCTATTTTAAGACGAGCAAGACCGATTTGATTCACACGAGGACAATGACACAAAGATCGAGCAGTTTGTAAAAAAAACTGATTGCTTAAATAGTTTTATCCAGAACAAAAACATGCTCCGCTTGAGGGTTTATTGTGCCTAGTACAGTTCCTTTAGCAGCGCTTTTATCCAAAGCCACTTACAAATGAGGACAGTGAAGAAATAAAATACATAGATAACAAAACATTAAAGTGTTAAAGGGTCATTAGCATATATTTATATATTATATTAGAATAGAGACATATTACACCGTTTTTAAAAGACAAACAAAATGTTTTTTTTTTTTTAAATGAATATACTTCACTATCAAATGGGTTAAATATTTATTAGTGTTACTGATTTTATTTTTTCTATTTTTAAAAAGTCAACAAAAATTGTCTTCACAATTCAAAATAAAAAACTTTAATATTTTTCCATCTATCTTTTTTCCTGTTGCACCCCCCCCCCCCTCTCTATATATATGTAGATATTAATAGATATTAGATATATATATATATATATATAAATTGTATACACTATACATGTATATAGACTTTAAATTATTTCTACTTTAATCTATATTTTATGGTATTTATTCAATATTAGCCTTATAATTAATAGGATAATGTTGTTTTTTTTGCACTCATTCTTGAAACACACAGCAGAAAATATTTCATGTTGTACATTTAATAAATTCATACAGGTGTGATAAATACACTGCCAACAGTCCAAAATATAATCAAAGCTTTTAACACAGTTTTACAAGTTACTTTTTACAATTTTTGTTTCACTCATTGTAAAAATTAAACTTTAAATCACACACAATCTAAAACATTATTACAGCCTAGAAAAATAACACAGATTTAAAACAAGTTAGAGGGCCAAACCTCTCATAAAGCTACTCTAGATCCACGCCCAGCGTCTGTAAAGATGTAGTGAGTGTGTGAGCGTCACACGAAGCCTGATACGCCTCAGATATTAATAGGCCGGGCCTGTCAGCTCTCTATTAATGTTTTCTCAGGACTTCCAGCTGTACGAATAGTCTCTCATGTGCAGCTGTCTGAGAGCGTTCTTTCCCAGCATGCTCGGCGTGGCCAGCTGCTGAATGGAGCTCTGCTGAAGGCCACATCGGCCCAGATCCTGGACCACAGACTCCTGGAAACAAGGAGCGAATCAGAACATGAGCGCTTCTGACTACACACACACAGAAAACACATTAATAAACCACAAATAACACACAGCACTGAAAACACAGTGTTTGGGAATGCACTGGACACTAGGTTTACTTTACACACATCTGTTCAATTTTGTGGACAGATGTTTACAGCATTTCACCTGTTTATATTCACCCGCCAAAATAAAGGTTTTATGAGTTTGATGTTGGAAAGGAAAGAATTTATGACATTTCAGAATAGAAATGTTTCACCTCTTGGATGGAATTAGGGAAATAAATCAACTTTTTGAAGATATTTAATTATATGACTAGCACCTGTATATTTGATCTGTTTACTAGCATGTCATGTGATTGATAGCCAACATCACAAAACCATAAATATGCAAATGTTTTGCTTAATTGAAATATAAAACATTGGTGTATGTTTTTCTACATCAAAATGTAATATTTAATTTAATGTGATCGTTTCTTTACTTTAATTACTTTAATTTAATTTACTCATAAATTGTGGGTAAAAATGGTTTAAGTAAAGCCTATGTTTTTTTTTGCGAGTGTAAATGAAGCGCATGCCACTGTGTCAGAGTCAAAACAGTGTGTGTGTGTGTGTGTGAACGCACCAGCTGCTGAGGGTCAGAGGTCAGGCTCAGGGGCACGTTCAGGACCGCCGTGGGCTCGTGGGTGTATAGACCCACAGAAAACTCTCCTTTCTGAGCGGGTCTGAGGAGCTGTGTCAGCGCGTGGAGCGTGTGGGGCATGATGGGTCCCGTCACCTCCAGACTACACACGTCCTGATAACCTGTTCTCACCTGAGTCTTCACATTCACAGTCCGGGCCTGAGGACACAGACCGGTCACTTCCATTACAAACAAATACATGACGGTATCTGGGCTCAGTATAGCTGCTATAATAATAATAATAATAATAATAATAATAAATATAAAACAACATGATAATAAAATTAAATAGATAAAAAAATAATAAAATGCAATTAAAAAAAAATGCAAATATAAAATTGTAATTAAAATTGCAATAAAAACAGATACAATACACTATAAACATAAAAAGCAATACATGTATACATGCAATATGAAATGCAATAAATAAATACAAATAAAATACATTAAAAAAAATATAAAAGTAAAATACAATAAATATAATTAAAACAAAAAATCTAATACAACAAAATATAAAGTACATTTAAATTCAATAAATAATGCAAAAGTGAAAAGCAATTAAATATTACAATTAAAATACAATAAAACTAAAAAGACATTTTTTTTAAATAATTCAAAAGAAAAATTAAAATTATAAAACAATAAATAAAATAAAAAATCTAAAGTAAAATTCAAATAAAAAAAAATTAAACACAGGAAGTTTAGTAAATGTGTGTGAAAACAGTGATAAAGGATAAATGAACACGGGGCCCTGTACCTTGAGCATGTGCAGTGTGGCCCCTCTGAAGGCAGTCGGGGCCAGTAGAGTCGGAGGAAGGCCCGCCTGAGAACCAGCTCCAGCCACCAAACTCTTACAGTTGATGAGGAAGTTGAGCAGCGTGAAGGTGTTTGAACCCTCCACCAACACCACGGACTCCGGCCTGTGGTCCAAGCGCACCTCTCTGTGCTCTTTACGACTGCAGACAGACTTAAGGAACCAGATCAGATCATCGGAGCTTCCAGGGCTAATAATCTCATTAAAAACTTCATATTTTGATATTATATAAAATATAACTTTATAACTAAAGGAAGCACTGCATAAACATGATTGTAAAGGATACAGTTTGATAGAAATGGCATCTGGCTTCTTGATCTTGTCTTGGACGCCCATCTCCTTCAGCCAGGAAAATCCACCATCATCATCATCATCATCATGTTCATCCTCCTCCTCGTTTTCACTGTGCTCACTTAATCTGTCAAATCAAAGAAGAGTAATGTACAGATGAGCTCTGAAAGCAGATGAACATCCCATCAGTGGAGAGAGAGAGGTCCTGTCCTCACCCAGCGTCGTCTTCACTGCGCTCTCTGCTCTTCCTCCTCTCCTCCAGCAGAGGGAGAGAGAACTCTATCCCTGGACACAAACATCAGCATCTTAACACCGACACTGGGCTAAAATAACTAACTCATTTTACACATATGCATGTGTGTATTTATATATACACAAACACACACAGTAAACACATTATGCAAACTAAAAAAAGATTAATCGTTTGACAGCACTAATAGATATATATGAAAAAATTAAATGAAACTAGATTTTTGGATGAATAAATCAAAAGTAGGTTTTTCATCTTTGCATCGTGATATGAAGCACTGTCTGTGAATATTAACCCTTACCCTCGGCCTTCATGGCCTCTCGGAGTCCTCTAGTGGTGGGGGACAGCAGTGCGCTGATGCCTTTAGCACCGCTCAGCCCGGCCGCTCTGAACAGCACCGTGAACTGATACGAGCACAGATAGAAATACGGACAGAGGCGGGCCTTCAGCTGACTGTAGAGAGACGTCAGACTCACAGACCTACAACACAGACAGAAACATATCAGCATAGAACTGTTTTAACTCTTTAAACTTCACAAACTCATCCCTCTCTTTCGTACCAGTCGCTCATCAGACTCTGCTGCAGAGCTGGGTCCTGCGCCCATGGCATGCACTTCCCAGAGAACTTGCGCTCGGCACCGATCCGTGGGAAGAGCGAGAGCCAGGGCAGCGAGGGGTGCTGCCAGTACTGAAGACACTGATGAAACCCACAGCGGAGCTCCGCACAGCCCCGCGGCTCCTGCAACACACACCACAACTGCTGAAACACACACTATACAGTTCATAATCACTTCATCCGGTTGGAATATATTAACTGTGCACTTCTGAACAAAATACGGTTACGCTTTATTTTAAGGTTACAGTGTAATTATCCAATTGACACGAGCACTGAATAATATGTAACATGTACTTGCTATATGGTTAGGGTTTGGATTAAGGCTACTTGCATGTAATTATGCATAATTTAATTTTATTATAATAGCAAATACATGTAAGGACACCTTAAAACAAAGTGTAGCCAAAAATATACATCTTTAAACAAATAAATACTAAAAATATATTGTTGCCTTAAAACTATATAAAATTGTATGCAAAATAAAAACACAAATATTTTATATTACACATATAAACAAATTTATCAACAATTTAGTTAATTTCTAAATAATATTTAAAATATTTTAATATAATTATAAACAAATACGAATACTAAAGCCATATGAAAGCACCCATTAAAGCCATTAAAAAAAAAAGTATATTAATCATTGTATACGTTATAACATTATATATTAAAATATTATTTAATATTATTAAATTATAATAAAGAGATTAAAAATAGTATACTGTAATTATTTAATAATAATTAAAAAAACTGCAAATCCTGAAACAATATATAACTTTACAAAATATTTGGATATAAAATAAATATCATAAAGTTTATTAAAATATTATTGATAATAATAATAAATTAATAAAATATATTCAATTTTATTAAACAACAACAAAAAATTATTAACTATAAATTACTAAAACTTATAAGAAAATCTGAATTAAAAAATACATAAAGCAAATAAACATACAAAAAAAAAAATCATATAAACATACAAACAAAATTCACTATTTTAAAATGTAAAATGTATATATTTAACTGTAAATCATTTCTCAATAGGCTGATGTCTAGTAGTACCTGTATATGAAGAGGTAAGCTGGAGAACTCTGCCCTGCAGTGAGAGCTCAAGCCCTGCGCCTCCTCCTGAGCCTTCAGATGCTCGGCCCACGAGAACGACTGAGGAGACGTGAACAGCAGACGCGTTTTCAGAGACCAATCGGCCGGGAACTCCAGACACACCTCAGCTGGAGCCGCATCACACAGCGCTTCTGGACTCTAGAGACAAACACAGCTCAGTGAAGCTCATCGACACAGATCAGCCACGACAGAAGCTACGAGGAGCTGCGACACACACCTTCAGAACCGGAGCACTTCTCTCAGACTCAAACAGATCCTCCTCAAACAAAGCCAGATCTTCAGAGACACAATCAGGCGCCTGCAGACAGATCACAACAATATTAGCACATGGTCATCCGTCCTGTAAACACGTCAAAAAACAAACATTTCTGACCAATATTTATTTTTTATGATAATGACGATAACCAATATGAGATCACACAGCAGCTTTCACAATAAAAGAAAATCACACATCAAAACTTTTATTATGAGATAACATATGAATATGAATTATGTCATGACCCCAATGAAACCACTACTTAAAACTATAAATAAATATTAAACTACAAATACTAACAGTATACATACATCATAAAATGGAATACAAAATCTGAATAAAATATAAAACTTTTATTAAAATAAAAAGTACTTTTGTACAGAATCAATTATGAACAATGACTATATAACTAAAGAAAATTATAAATATTAAAATAATACTAATATTAATATAACTTATAACAATGAAAACAACAGTAATAAATTAAATTAAGAATAATATATTTCATTTATTGAATTAAAAAAAAAATCTACTTTGATGTTAAACAGAAAATAAAACTATTTTTTAGCTACAAATAATAAAACTATATGGAAACACTTTCAAAACTATAAAAGTACAAAACAGTATCGAAACAAAATATCAAAAATTTAATATCCAACATAATAAAAATAATTATATTTATATTTTGTATACATGTCGAAAGTTGTGTGGTGTTTACATGTATACACAATGTAAATACCGTGTTATGCACATGTATATGCTAATATCATGGTAAATTAATATCTCTGTGTGTGTGACGTTACACTCGTAGATAGAGTACAGCTGATTTTAAAGTACCGTTCTCTCACCTTTATCTCGTGTTGTTTTTGTTGTTGAGTGTTGAAAAGCTCCTCTCTGAACGAAGTCCCAGCCTTCACACGTTCCTCTCTGCATTTTCCGTCCAGATCGCCGTCGTGTCCGTCGCTGTGTGAAAATAGAGCTCTCTTTTTGGGACTGTTGTACGTGTTCTCGATGTTGGCGAACGGATTTCTGCGCTTCCCGCCGCCGCTCGTCCGTCCCGGAGCGTTAAGCAGCGGTCCCGGTGAGAACGGACGAACCCCGTCCACCGTCTTCCGCTCCGGGCCTTCGCTCCGCGCGCGCTTCCGTCTCATCCGCAGAACATCGGACGGTTTTTTAAAGCTGGGAGAGTAGCAGCCCAACTCCGCCATCCTGAACGCTTCCGTCGAGTATTGTACCGTGAAGCGGGAACGGTCTCTTATTTTGTTTGGAACGCAACTCTCAAAATTTCGCGCGTAGCGGAATTGCGTCAGCGCTCTGCGTGATGACGCAAATAAGCACGTTGTGGTACCAGCGAAATACCCGACAAATGTAAAGTCTTTACTATTTCATGTTTATTTCTGACAATAAATTGTCCAGAAATATTGTTTAGGTCTAAGATTTTGTAAACTAGATTTATCTCAGATAAAACTAATAAATAAAACTATATTAATTTTGTTTACATAATACATGTGTATGTACGGTGTATATTTAATATGTACATATAAATATACACACTCACAGCATATATATTATATTTTATATATATTTTATGTATTTACATGTATAAAATATACAATTTCTAAATATATTTAATATATAAATGTAGCATTTGTTTTAAATATATACATGCATGTGTGTACAGCACTAAATAAAATATAATATGTTTGTTTATTTATTTAACCAGTAGAGATTTAAGTATTTATTTGTTTATTTATTTTAATGCTAGCAAGCAAAACTTCCTGTCACCCCTGTCTTTCAACATGGCAGCATTTAGATTAATGAAAGAATGTCACGATTAATTGCCTGCTATTCATCATTAGCATCAGTGATTAATGAGGATGCAGGTGTCAGGAGCTGAATATTGTGGGGATGGATGATTTGTCGGAGGTTCTGGATCTTCAGATCGATCCCGATGACACATGTGATGGATGACCACCTGACCCCGAGCTAAATTTGGTCATTTTTATAATAATATAGAGATTAGAATTGGTTTTTGAAGAATATATTTACATGGAATAAAATTAGCTTTGCTAAAAAAGAAAAAAAAGAAAAAAGAAAGCTTCAATGTGAAGTGAAAGACCCCAATAATCTCCAAAATTTTGTGATCAAAAGTCAGTAAGAACTCATTAGTCATTTCTAAAATGATGATCTGAGCTGATCTGTATTCATTTTATAGCCCTATATGTAAATAAATATGCATTTTAAAACAAAATGGTTACTTTAAGGAACAGTAGGTAAAGATAGTTTTTTTTTTCAACAGAAAATTGTTAATAATTATCATGTTTATTATTATATTTATTATTTCTTACTTTATTTTTAAAGTAATAGCTAAAATTGCTTTAAAGATGGAATTTCCTCATTTGTTTATGCTTTACACTTGCTGTGTTTCCCCAAATGCACATGTAAATAAATAAAAATTGTAAAATGACTGTTAAAAAGCATAAATACAATTAAATAATTAATAATAAAAAACAATGTTTTTTTGTAATTATTTCAGTATATGGTCTATAGCATTACATGTTTGCAAAGTTTCTACCCGAACGGAAAAATCAACAGAAATGAGCTGATATTGTTTTCCGAATATATAACGGAAGCAACATTCATATAGAATTAGAGTAAATGCACTATGTATATCTTTTATTAATTCATGGCATATACTGTACTATTATAGTCTGTATGCAAAGTAGTTTTGTGATCTAGAGGGTTGTGTATGTTTGATGGACTTTCTTTCCAAAATAATCAAATAGGATCTGCAAAGAAAGCATCAGTCAGACTGATTTCCAGAAATAGGTCCACTTTACAGCAGTATTTCTCTGTCTGTCAGACAGACGGCCGGCGGTGTGTGTTTGTGGGTGTTTCTGTCATGTTGCTCTCTCGCCCTCAGCTCTTTTTATAAAAGTGATTTGATTTTATAGGCCTTGGCCCGACTCCTAGACCACAATTATAGCCGAGGCCCAGCCAGCAGCGTCCCGGGACAGGTCTGCCTTTATTTAGCCTCTCGTCTCCTGCGGGTCTGTGTGTGTTTAATTCTGGACAGAAAGAGGGAAGTACAAGTAGAGGGGAAGGAACACTGCAAGCGAGAGCGCTTTATCAGTCGTATCTGCGGGCCTGGGGCAGGTCGAGGCTCGTCTCGTCTCGGTGTAAATTCTTCCTGGGTTGAGAATAGTACTCAGCTCCCATATAAACACTGGCACATGCTCGCCAGACATGCTCCAGTCAAACTTAACGTTTAAGGTTAAAGTTATTAACGAATCATGTTAACAGAACTTTCATTTAAACTTATCTGGTCGAATGTTTTTAAAGTATTCTCATGAAATGTTGCGTCTTGTTTCAGGGAACGTTCTAACAAAAGTAACTTTCATACGTTTGCAAAGTAATCAACAACGTCTGTATAACGTTTTAAAAGGTTTTTTGAAAATGTAGAACATTCAGAAATAATCTTTTTGTAGTTTAACAGAAGCAAAATAAATAAATAAAATAAAAATATAGGCCTATATATAAATACATCATTCATTAAACGTTTTTTCCCCTTCCGAAACACTTCGGTTTGACTTTATCTAGCATTTTTTAAATATTACATGTTTTAAAATGTTCAGAACATATTCAAAAGCATACTGTAAAAACATTGCTGTAGTTATGCAGCTGGTTTGCCATTAACTTACTGTAGATTTATATTTATTAAATGTATTGCGAACAGTTACAGAACATTAAATATATATATATATCTTTACAGAATACAACTATATAAAACAGCCTCATGCAAAGCATTCTGGGAACCAGAAATCCTCATCAACCTTCCGTTAACTTCAGTTTTTTGATATTGGTTCCCACAAACGCTTTGCATGAGGTTGTTATTTTCTTTTCTTTTTCTGTAAAGATAAAAACTTCACGTTTAATGTTTTGAACAAACAAAATGTAAATAACATACATTTAAATCTACAGTAAGTTACTGTAATGTCTACAGAAATGTAATGTTTTCATACCGTAATGGGAATATTTGAACATATTTTTGTTTGTAGACTCTGTATATTATAAGATTCAGTTATATTACTGATTTAACTGCACTGTTGATATCAGATGAGACTCATGGGGTTAGTTAACTACAACTACAACTAAATCTAAAACCAGAAAATAAGTTTTGTTATTTGAAATAAACTTTTACTAAAATAAAATGAAATTCTTGTAACTTTAATAAAATTGTAAAAGTTAATTTAGCTTATTTATTTGGTTATTTTAATGCACTAAAATAAGTAAATATACAAATAAACTAAAAGTCAAATATCAAATAATCAAAAACATATCTTAATCTTAATGACGCTAAAATAACAGTTGATTAAACACATTACTCTACTTTGATATTACTCTTCATTATGTTTCTTATCTTTTTCTTATTTTAACATTTTTACCCACTTTTATACACAATCAAAGCCTCTAAACAGGTTTGATTGTGTGGTCAGTTGCATTGGTCTCTAAGATGAAAGTCTATGTTGTATGAATGTAATGATGATACCATCAGGGCAGATTTTTCCAAACACCGAACACACCACTACTGAGAAAGAAACACAGCACACACCGTATAGAAATAAGCAGTTTCTTCACAACAAAGTGTTATATTCTCCAAAGAAATGTCGAAAAAGGAAAAAACGAAGCTGCATTTCAAAAGGTTTTGCTCGTTTCACAACTGTGGAGGTTGAGAGCCGTGTCAAGTGTCTTTTGCAATCTATTTACACCAAAATCAGGTCCACGATTCTCCCATCTCCCATCCAGCAAACCGTGACATGAGCGCATCGGTCGGAAAGCTTGAATACGCTGTAAATCTAGCAGAGAGAACGAGCGTGAAAGGCAGTGACCGGACGAAGTCTCGTAAACCTGGAAATGTAAAGAGTCAGAAGTCTGCTGAAGCTCTTAAGAGCGAGTCCAAAGCATCTGCCCATCATTATTCACATCATTCCATCGTCTTCAGTTTAAAAAGTATTGGACCTGAAACAGACTCTACACAAGCTCAACACAAGCAAGATCAGTTTCAGAAATGTGTCAGAACACAATGCATGATATTGTAGAGTAAATCATCTGAGGAACTTAAAGTTATATCATATTCTGAATGGAGTACTAAACTCATATTGTTTTGTGATTTTATCTATACTACATGTCTGATAACTTATCATTAATAATGTTTAAATATGTATTTAATACGATCAATTAGCAACTAAACAAACAATAAGTAATCGTTTATTGATGGTTTTAATACACAATTTTCTTCTTTTTTTTGCATATAGCATTATATTTTTGCATATTTTACAGTTACCTGAATGGAATATTACACAGAGTTAAAGCTAATATTTATTATTTTGTTATTAACTGTCTGACAGCTAAAACAATATTTATTATTTAAATATGTCAAAAAGCAGTAAAAGCAACCAGATTGCAATAAAAATAAAATAACGGATAAAATATTGATAATGCATTTTATTAACAGCATATAGCATTGCATTTATGTAAAGCTGTTTTGTTTGTTTATATCACCTGAAGTAAATGCTAAGTACAAATGAACTGATATGAATTATTTTCAAACATATTTTAACAAAGATTTTATGAAAATTTATGAATTATTTTAATTTATGGCATAAAGCTTTAGATTTTTGCAATGATAATTTGCAACTGTTGCCTTTTTGATATTAATTATTTTGATATTAAATATTTAATTATTAAAATATTGTATCATTGTCAGAATTACAAAAGCAGAAAAATAACAATAAGTAATTATTAGAGTGCAAAAACAACAACAAAAATGCATTATTAATATTTTATTTTATTTTATTATACCAAAGTCTAGATGAGAGTTGCAAATATCTTTTTTTGTTTGGTGGGTCTGTTATCTTTACATGCGTCCGTTAACACCGAAACGCTGTTCGTTTTCTTGCGTCACGTCGGCTAAGCGTTTGAGTTCTTGCGTAGAGTCTGTTTCCTGTCTTGAGGTTTCGTTTGACATGAAACACATCTGGCACTGATGAACAAAGTTGTACAGTGATGATGAGACAAACAACAGTAATAACAATAACAATAATATTAATAATAACAATACAAACTATCCACAACTTTAAAAAACAAATGAGTCTCATGCTGCGCTGTGAAAAACAAAAGTCCGTCTGTCGAGTCCGATCAGAATCCCTCGTTCAGCTGCCCTCCTCCTCAGGGCCGGATTTACCTCTCATCTTTATCTCATACTGTAGGCAAAACTCATTTTGGGCCCTCCTTCCTTATTAATATAATATTATCACCCCAGACCATCAGTGGAACCTTGACAGTGTTTTCTATCACAATAAGCGTTTGCGTTCAGTCAATAATTTCTCATGTTTCCGTCCTGAAATCTCGTGTGTTAAACGTAATTGTGTAGCTAATAACACAAGCTTGCAGGTTAATGCAGTTATTAGAGAGAGAGATACCTGCGTCAGTGCGTCTCTCAGCAGCTTTCTTTACTAACAGAGAATCTGGAAGTTTAACTGCTTCAAGTTTTTATCCTGTTATTTGTTATATATGACCCTGAAGGACAAAAGCAATCATAATTTGAACCACTTTGAACAAGGCATTCTTCTCAATATTGCACCCTCAGATTCCAGATTTTAAAATAGCTGTATCTCACCCAAATAATGCAAGCTACGGAAAGCTTATTTATTCAGCCTTTAGATGACGTATAAATCTCAATTGTAAAAAATGTACCCTTATGACTGGTTTTGTGCTCCAGGGTCACATATTCATTAGCTCAATGTCTTCTGGGGTTTTGGTTCTTTTACAGTTGTTTACTGTAGAGGTCTATGCCCTTGTGTAAATCCGGCCCTGCCTCCTCCTATTGGTCAGTCGAGCATCAGTATGGCCTCCAGACGGCCTCCACCGACAGGCTGGTTGGTGAACTGCTGTGGCTTCCCTCGGCCTCCACCAGCACCTCGCTCTGATTGGGCAGCGAGGGGTGCAAGAGGGCGGAGCCTGTGGAGGCATTGGTGCAGGGCGGTAAGATGCGGGGGGGCGAGCGCTCTCCTCCTCCTCCTCCTCCTCCGGCCGCCATCATGGAGAACTGGTAGGACCCAGCGGCGCTGCTGTAGTACAGGTGATACGGGGACGAGCCGGGCTGGAATGGGCCGGCCTGACCCTGCGAGGAGCCCGCGGGGTACGCCGGGGGTAAGTACGTGTGATAGCGTCCCGCTGGGCTGCTCATGGCTGACATGCCGATGCCGATGGCGCTGGTGACGGGCGTGGGGGTGTACGTGAACGCTCCGGTGGGGTACGGCACGCGAGGGTCTGAGAAACGGCTGTCTGGGAGCGAGGGCAGTGACGGGAAGGAACGCTCCAGACCCACGCGATGGTCTGTGAACGCTGTCAGATCTGGACCTGCAGGAACACAAAACAAAACTCCTTAAAAAACTCCTTTGGACATTTTAAGTTTAAATTACATCATTAATTTCTCACTGCCATGTCATTTCAGACCTATAAGATCTATCATGAACAGAAGCCGGCTGCATAAAAACTTGATTAATAAAGCTGCATCAGGATAAACTGAGACTTTTATTTTGAAATGTAGGTTGTAGTTTGCATGTTTGCTGAAGAAAAAAAGAACAACTAAACAAAATCTCATGTCATCAAAATCTCAATTTATGAATGGAATGATTCAATGACTCACTCTAGATTTACTTGTTTGTTTCATCACTGGATGAATGAGTGTTTTTAAACAAATCTTTTGAATGAATGATTCAAAGAGAAATACATTTTTAACATCCCCTTTTCACCACCTAATATATATATATATATATATTGCATCTAATATTTTTATATTTGAATTAAAGTAAGCTTGTTTGAACTTAATGAAACAAGTTTAATTTTAAGCATAGAAATCTAAAAATTGAACATAAATTAAACACTAAAACTAAACATAAAAAATAACTTAATAATACAAAAAATTACAAAGTTACTAGAATTTAAATTAAATGGAATAAGATATATAATTCCCACACAGAACTATTATAGTATATAAACAGTTGCAAAGGATCTAGAATGGAAATTTTATAAAATTGAATCTAATAATGAACCTTTGATTTAGTTTTTTGTAATTATTAATTATGTTAATTTATGGCATATACTGTTCTTGTGCAAGTTTATATCAGCTATCTGAATGGAATACTAATTAGAGATCAACTAATATTTTCTAATATTAATAATTAATCAGAATTTGATAACTAAGGACATATTTATTTAATTATTTAACTTTCTAATGACAAAAAGGAGAAATATAAAATCCATTTCTTTTTTCTTTGATGTATCAGACCCTCACAACCGGTATGATGTAAGTGTAACTCACAGTGTATGGCGCTGCGGCTCGGGGAGATGGGTGTTGTGGGGTGAACCGCTGGGGTGGAGATGGGACCCAGGTAAGGGTACGACTGCTCGTACGACCAGGACGGAGACGTCTGCATCTGCCTAGAATCTGAAACCACACATCCACGTTCAGTAAATCACTTTATAACCGTTCCATTCCAGAAATATTATTAATGGCTACTGAGAACACAGACACACGCTTCATGCATTACAGTCCAGTGAACTCACATGTGCACATCCCTTAAAAACAGTGCAGTGATGGCATCAGATGATAAAATAATAAATGATTGCCAAATTAATGCACTATGGTACTTATGCTAGTGTTCAAAAGTCTCTTCTGCTCACCAAGGCTGCATTTATTTGATCAAAAATACAGTAATATGAAATATTATAACTATTTAAATAGCTGTTTTCTATGCAAATATTTGTTAAAGTGTAATTTATTTCTGTGTTGTTCAGCTTTATTTTCAGCATCATTACTCCAGTCTTCAGCGTCACATGATCTTCAGAAATCACTCTGATATTCTGATTCACTGCTTAAGAAACATATTTTGATTTTCATTAATGTTGGAAACTGCTGTGCTGCCTAATATTTTTGTGGAAATGGTGATATGTTTTAGTTTCCAGCATTCTCAGCTGAATAGAAAGTTCAAAAGAACAGCGTTTATTCGAATTTTTTTGCAGCATTATAAATGTCTTTACTGTCACTTTTGATCCATTTAATCCCTCCTTGCAGAATAAAAGTTTCTTTAAAAATCTTTTGAATGGCTCAGAACATACCAATCACAATCAGAAGAGTATTAAGAAAGGATCTCTGATAAAGACAAACACTGAATAATGGAGTGAGAGGAGCAGGAGGAGGAGAAGACATTCTCTCAGTATGAGTCTCTCTCTCTCTCTCTCTCTCCCCGTGGTCTAATAAATGCTCGCCGATCGCCTGCAGACTTCCAGACAGAAGGGGAGGGAGAGCCATCAGAGAGGAAGCAAATTATGCACAGCGGCCAAAGAGTGTGCGGCCCGTTTCAAGTGCAGCCAGAGCACGGCCCGCTGCCAGGCCCCCCAGAAACCCCCTCTTTTCCTGCCTCCCTCCCCAGGCTCGGGGCTTGTGATCTGGAGCAGGAGTCACACATGGTTGGGTGGGTGGCTGGAGGCGGATTCGGCATCCGGTGCGAGCGGGACTCATTTTTTTACTGGGCTCACAAACACACACACACGGCTACAAAAAATGGAGACGGGGAAATACACACCAAATATAAGCTACATAAAAATCAGAGCTGTTATTGTTAACTAATACTAACTTCAAAAAAAAAAAAAAAAATTACATAAAGCTTAAACTTAATGAAGCTCAAATAAAGCTTTAAAAAAATTAAATAAAACTAAAAATAACATTTTGTCTTGTCAACTGTAATAAAATGAGTTGAAGTACTAAAATGACTAAAGCTAAAAAAATATAAAGTGATAAATATATATATATATATTATTTATATATAAATACACACACATGCATTATCTATATTTAAGAAGAATATGTTATGTTTATTTATTAAATATATAAAAAATGCATGTGTCTTTATATACACATAATAAACATGCTAAATATTTCAAATGAAAAATGAAAATATAAAAATAAAATCTACATCATAACCTTAATAAAGCTAAATAATAAAGTAATATAATAAAATAAA
>JAUMHP010000040.1:18339145-18367903 GCA_032361065.1 Enteromius trimaculatus
TCATCTGTGAAGAGCACAGAGCCCCTGTGGTGACTTTGCCAATCTTGGTGTTCTCTGGTAAATGCCAAACGTCCTGCACGGTGTTGGGCTGTAAGCACATCCCCCACCTGTGGATGTAGGGCCCTCATACCCCCCTCATGGAGTCTGTTTCTGACCGTTTGAGCAGACACATGCACATTTGTGGCCTGCTGGCGGAAATTTTGCAGGGCTCTGGCAGTGCTCCTCCTGTTCTTCCTTGCACAAAGGTGGAGGTAGTGGTCCTGCTGCTGGGTTGTTGTCCTCCTACGGCCTCCTCCAAGTCTCCTGATGTACTGGCCTGTCTCCTGGCAGCGCCTCCATGCTCTGGACACTACGCTGACAGACACAGCAAATCTTCTTGCCACAGCTCGCATTGATGTGCCATCCTGAACCACTTGTGTGGGTTGTAGACTCCGTCTCATGCTACCACTAGAGTGAAAGCACCGCCATCATTCAGAAGAGACCAAAACATCACGGTGTCTTGCTAATTACCTATAATCTCCACCTGTTGTCTTTCCATTTACACACCAGCATGTGAACATGATCGTCAATCAGTGTTGCTTCCTAAGGGGGCAGTTTGATTTCACAGAAGTGTGATTGACTTGTAGTTAAGTTGTGTTGTTTAAGTGTTCCCTTTATTTTTTTGAGCAGTGTATATGCTTTCATGCTTGCCCACAGTGAAATATGTTGTTTGCGTGTGAACCTGGCGTCAGTGTTGATGCGATGAGTGTAAATGGACACGTACACACTCAGCTGAAAACACTGGTCACTTCAGCGCTGACCTCTGTGACCTCTGTGACAGACACAAGGGACACAAGGGATGTTTTCACGAGAAGGCTTCAAAATATGAACTTGATTTAATCAACGCATACAGCTACTGAACAGACAAACATTTCTCATTCTGGCAAAGTGCATATTAACTGAGAATTGAGTGTTTAATCTTGTCATTTCACATTATTGACACATTATTATTATTACAGAGTGCTTTGACACAATCTATTGTTAAACGCGCTGTATAAATAAAGTTGACTTGACCTGACTAGATCTATCTGCTGATATCTTGTGCACTTGCAAAATGTAAAGTAAACAATATTATTGTTGAGCTCTTAAACGTTTGAAGATATCAAGTTTATAAGTTTAGTTTTAAATAATAAGAAATCATTAAAACGTCAACAGACTGAAGTGTTTGAGAGAATGTTTTGGGCCTAAAGCAGCAGATCTGTCCTGCTATCATGACTTTCAATGAGATAACCTTCGAAATTAGCTTATAAAAACTAGAGAAGGTCCATCACATATTTTATTTTTATTTTTTATAGCATTTTTTGCTCAGAGAAGCAGAAAGCTACTGATGTTCAAGAAGGATTTGACGTGTCAGTGGCTGAATGTCTGAAACTGTCCAGACATGAACAGTCTTCAGCACTTCACAGATTCAGTGACTAAAACGACGTCACTTCTGAGAAAAAGCCAGCATGTTAAGTTAAGAGTTAAGAGTTTGCTGGAATCCATGTGACACACTCTCAAACCAGAGAAATCAAGACTAAAATGAGACGTTCCCATTGAGTTATAAAAATGCTTAAAATGACTGTTTTTTAAATGTTATGGATGCGATTTTCCAACAACTTTCCGCTTTATATCGGCAAACACTTAAAATGTTAAAAGTAGCTGTTTACATTAGTGTTGTTTACATTAAAGAACGTTTAGCGAACGTTGCCAGAACGTTGTGGGAATGTTCCCTGTTAGTGGAGAGGATGTTCAGAGCTTTCTAAGCCTGAATGCATGATGAAATTAATGAATAGAGCCAAACCCCTGACAAGTCCTTGAGAAGAACCAGTCGCAGTTAGTCCGAGATCTGCATGTGGTGGTGCAAAAATCTGGACCCAAAAACATCTTTTTATGAACCTTTGTGTTATGCCTGAAAACTGAAGCACATTTGCTGTGCAACTTACAAACGTTGCGCAGAGAAGCAGCATTCAAAATCCCAATTTCTAGGTACTGACTCCAGGTTAGAGATGGGTTGCTCTCAGCCCACGTGAAAATCCATCAATCTGCATTTCATATTTTTTGAATAGTTTAGGAAATGTAAAATGTGCTCAGATTATCACGACGGCCTTGAGCGCTCAGCAGCACGAGTCAGGAAGTGAAGCGCTAATGAAGATCAGTGGGAGTGAATGTGGGAGGAAGAGTTTATCTGTCCATCTGAACAAACACAGAGAGAGAGAGAGGTAAGATGGGTGCTGAATATCTTGCGTTCTCCCCTCGCTTGCATGACCTCCATCTCCTCCTCCACTCCACAGGCACCTTCACTCAAGCGCTCGGCATGCTGGGTAAAATAACACTGCATTCCCGGAAACCGGGGCCTTTTTTGAGCCTTTGCAAAACAACATCTGCCAGTTTGTACAGCTGAGCTGGTTTTGTTTTGTCAGGGTGAACTATGGGAGATGGGAGGCCTTCCTTCGGACAGGTTCAAACCCAGTTCTCATAGTAAATTGGACAATGATTTTCAAGCACTGTTCCAGCAGCCTACTGAAAAACCTTGTCGTTAGGTCACACATCATGTATCGTGACACTCTGTGAAAAGTCATTGCATACAGTTTGAGATAAATGTTCATTATTCTAAAACAAGTAATTGGAAATATATATAATAATTTTATATATGAAATTAAAAAAATATATATTTATATATATATATATATATATATATGATATGTATTGCTATACAGAAGATTATATGTAGGTCAATATTTTCTATAGGTCTCATCTCAGTGACTACAAACATAAAGATATTCAAATATTATAAACTTCATGGTTTTAGAAATCGATGTATATTTGATTTAACATAATGCTGAAAAGTATGAATTAAACAGTTTGACATAATTGAAAATATAAATAATATTTGTAATACATAAAACTCTGAATCAGTTCGCATGCGTCTCATCGTTATGTGTGTAGTTTTTGCATGTGAAGAAAGCTGCTTTAGTTTGTCGAAGGAAGTATTTGCATGTAAATGTGTGTGTCTGTGGGATGTTTGTAATCGATCGGCCTCCACTCATGATCAAAGTGAACCTCCGCTGCTTCAGGATCCATACATGTGGGCTGTTTCATGTGTGATAATGAGAAGAAGCCTCTTTAGTACTTTGCATAATGTATGGTGATTTTAGGCTGTAGAGCTTTTAGCTGTGAACTGAAAATGTGAGGTGTTACAGAATATACCTGCAGCCTTTGAAGTGAGCTTGATGTTCTTGATAATGCACCCTAAACAAACCACTCACACATCCATAGCAGCGTCTTCTGATGAATGATATATTTTATATAGTTTTTGCCCATGGGATGCATTTGTTTCTTTGATCTATTGATGCAAAAAGAGGTCTTTTAATGTTTTGATATTCAGTATTTCTGAAATTACTTATTAATAATTACTTATTACCAGCAGGGTACCTGAAACAAAAATTAAAGCTAAAAAAAATTCTCATTACTTTACATAAAACTTAACTGGAAATACACACAATATATATATATATATATACATGGGCTAAAGATGTCAAGATATCTGCATAGAAATATGTTTACAAAAGTGATTTTATGTTCAAAGAAAGGACATTGAATGTAAGTAAAGTGTCTACTTTTAAGATTTTAGATACGTTTTTGAAGATAAAATGTCGGAATTTGGTTGAAATAATGTTACTTCGTCATTCAGTTTAACACAACATGCTTATTATGACTTACTTATTAAAATATATGTAAAAGAATAACGGACAATATTCGATTTTACCGTGTTTTAAATTAGTAAAAAATTCTTACTGGGTAAAAACTTAGGAAATTGGCAAATTTGAAAAATGTAAATTAGTATTTGAGGTGAAATTATTATGTCACAATTAGATTTTTGTTGTAAATATGTCTGACATAACTAACATTTTAGTGTGCATTTCCTGTAAATCAGGGAAAAATGTATCTTTTTTTTTTTTTGCTCAGAAAAACAAAAATTAAATTGCAATTAAATTAAACAGAAAACCTTTTTAAAAACTTATTATTCTTATAAAAATGATTATTCATTACTGAAAATAAACATTTAGCTAAATTGATTCAAATCAAGCATGAATGCATCAGAAGAGATCTGGTGAAGACGTGAAGAAGTGTCTGTTTAAAGTCATTGAAGAGATCAGTGTTTGTTGATTCTTTTTTCAGGAAGGCTCTGATTAACAGAGAATGTGTTGAGTTTGAGAGCGCCTGATGTTGCACGTGTGTCAGTAACACATCGGTCCCCTGATGATTCGTGTTTGTGGAGCATGTTCTGATCCGCACCTGGGCTCTGCTGGGAAGGGCATTCCACTGAACCAAAATGGGTCATAACGCCCTGAACACGAACCAACCCAGCACGAGAGACGCTGACGTACACGCTTACGACAAACATCACAAAACCACCGCTTTCCACAAACAGCTTCTTCACATTCTGCAGCTTTGTAAACTCTACAACAAAGAGTAGACTGTGAAAACTAATCAGAAAGATTGTGTTGGAATGTTATTTATTTTTCACTGGCCTATTTCACGTTTACTGACACGCTTACTCAAAACTCTAGAATTATTACATTTATCTGGGAATGAAGAATCAGTGAATGATTGGTTTTGAAGTAAAATAAATAAACACATTTATGAATTTATAGAATTCATTTTTCATATTACCCTGCATTCGATATATCATAAACTAACAATGAAAAACTAAATATAATTTTACAACATTTATTAATCTATGTTAACTTTAATTTCATAAATATAGGTATGCTATAAATATTATATGCATTAAAATAGCATGATACTATTTCATAAATTGACCATATTTATAATATGTATAAATATTACTGTTCTTTGTTAAAACATACAGTAGTTGTTCTTAAAATATAATGTTAAATTAAAATATGCTCATATTATTTCATAAATTGTGTAAACATCAGCTGCTAATACATTTGCTATTACAATATAACCAAAATATATTCAATTATATTTTAATTAAAAATACATTCATAATGACTATATTAAAAATAATGCATTTTCATTAATAAAAACATGAAAATAATGTTTACAAAATGTATTAATCTGTTAATGTTCATTTATAAATATTGTGATAAGTATTATATCAATTACATATTGTAGTAAAATAACAATACAATTCATTGTATAAATATTATACTATTTTTAATTTTTAATTTGCATTTGTTTATATAAGATTAACTAATATTATCTTGGATCCCAAATGTATACCTATAGAAAATACTATTAACCATGATTAATAAATAGTAGAATTATTAATTTTTAATTTTCTAATTAAAAGCATCCATAACATTTAAAAAACAGGCATTTTAAGCATTTTTATAACTCAATGGGAACGTCTCGTTTTAGTCTCGTTTATTTTTCAACCGATCTGTCAAATAGAGTTTCTATACGTTCCTCACGGATTAAAGTCCTGACCTACATGTTTTGGTTGCATTGAGAAACACATCATGTTATGGAAGGCTGTGAATGTGGTTCTGTTCATCTGCTGCAGACTCTCAGTCGATCGCTCAATATCCTCCACATTCACGCTCCAGACAGCTCGAGACTGAAGCGCTTCGGTTTAATGAGCACCTGTGAGCTCTACAGCCTCATTCACAGACTGAGAGAGGAGAGGAACACACAAGTACAGCTGATCTATTACAGTCCAGCTCCACTAGTAGGTCACACATCTGAAAATGGGTCACGGGTCTGTTGTGATATAGCTATAACCATGCTGGAGTGTTCTGGGTGGTTGCCAAGGTGTTGCTATGTGGTTGCTAGTGTGTTACTGAAGCAAGTCAAAGGTTTTGAACAAAACTTTCTCTATAACACAAACTACATGTACATGTATGTTTAGTCAGTTAGCAGACTCTTTTATGCAAACTAAGAAACTACGACGATAGAAGCAATGAAAATCTATTTGTTGTTGTTAATTGTATAATAATAATAAAAAAAAACAATAATACAAAAAGAATAGAGTAGCTTTTTTGTATTTTGGTGATGTAACTACGTTACACTATGTTCAAAACATTCAGTTTTTTTCTGACTATTCATTCATTCATTTATGTAGTTATTTCTTCTGCTGTATGCAAATGTGAAGGGAACATTCCATTCTATATCCAAACATTAAGGGAATGTACTTTTGAATGTTCTCTAAACATTTTGAAACTATTTGTTACTTTTTAATTTAATTTTTTTTTTTTAATTATAATTTATTTTATATTATAATATTTAAAATATTAACATAGTTTGATGTAAATAGTTGAAATAAGTTTCTATTTAAATATATATATATATATATATATATATATATATATTATTGAATTGTAAATTTGAATGCATATTTTGGAAACATTATGGAAGCATTCATTTTTAATTTTCTCATAGAAATAGAAGTAGTAAAAAAAAAACCAATTAGACAAGCATCCACCTGAACATTCCATAGTGTTTTGTTGTTGTTGCTTTCATTTGGAGAATGTTGCTTTTGAAAGTTCAGAACTTTCTAAAACAAATTGTTACATTTAAAAAAATGATAAATTATTAAATTTAGGTTAGGGATTTAATCATTCACATTTTTAACTACTTCATATTTTAAAACGAGTCTCTGTTTAAATTAAAGTTTGAAATATTAGATGAAAGTCCTACCAAACTAATGAGGGGGGCAAAAAGTAAATAACACTTTTGTGCTTGAGTTTAGAGAAATCATTAAAGAACAGAGAACTTGGAACAAGCGCTGTCTCGGTGTCAGAGGAAGAGTGTTTGTTAGCTGTGTGACAGAATCCTCAGTTTTTATCCGTTTGATCCCGATCAGCTAATTTCCTTCATCTGAGCTGTGAATGCTTAAGGCCACTGTATGAGGATTTGGTATGAGAAACATTTGAATGATTAAAACCTTAATTAACACAATCCCGCCATGACGATTTTTCTGAAAGCCACAAGCGCCTAATTAAGGTTGTGGATTGATGTTAATTAGTGTTATGGCAGGCAAATCCTGGTTGAGGAATGAGTCCTGTGCAGTTCGGCATGTTTCAGTGAAACAGATGCTCGTGACGCAGAGGCCTTCAACATCACAGTCCATAATTAATGACGTCATATTCAGGCCAGAGGAAACACTGTATGCAAGTGGGAATGTTATATAACCTGACATCATACGTGGTTTATTTATGAGTGACGGAAGATTTCATGTGATGCAAAAAGACAAAAACAATGATTCAAATCTTTGTCCTTGCATCAGAACATTTATGCATCACTAAAACACATGCTAATATAAAACGATAGTAGATCATCCAACACAGAGAATGGCATATTGTACTTCATTAGGTCTACTGTGCGCAATTTTTATTCCATTGCAATTTTAATTAGCTGTTTATTGCATACCGTTCTAATTTTTAGGATGTAGTAAGCAGCGTACTACATATTTGTGTATGAATATATTGTGCAGTATATCCATTCAGAACAAACCAGACTTGTGTTGTTTCTCTCTAGCACGCAGAGATGCATCTGCTGATGTGAGTCACCATCAATACCTCCTCTTCCTCCTGCTGCTGCTGCTCTTTATGGCAATAGTTCATCTAAAAAATGTTTCCTCACACTCAGGCCATAAATGATGTTAATGAGTTTGTTTCTTCATCAGATTTGGAGAAACTCAGCATTGCATCACTTGCTTAGCAACAGTGAATGGGTGCCGTCAGAATGAGAGCCCAGACAGCTGATAAAAACATCACAATAATCCACAGCACTCCAGCCAATCAGTCAACCTCTGCACTGATAAAAATGATTTTGTGCTGAAGTAAATACTGGCTACATAAAAACAAATGCAATTTCTACATTAAATAATTTAGTTAAGGCGAAACGTAAAACATTAAAATAAATAATAATTATATTAGCACTCTGTTTAAGCTTGTAGAAATGTTTGAGCTTATAAGTTTAATTTACTTGGAATAGTTTGCTATGTTTACAAGAATTCTTAAAGTAAATATCAAAGTTATAATCCTGTTTTCCCATCATGCACTGGGGCATGAAAAATTAAAAAGATCAAATTTGTCACTGTTTTATGGTTGCTTTTTTTTGTTAGGCTTAGTACCTTAATGTTTCGTGTCATCTGGAGTTAATTTCTGAGCAATTAAAACACTCAAACACAAAGTTGCTTACATGTTTACAAGTGAACCATGTGCTTGAATAGCATGCTCTTTCCCAGCGCTACTGTGTCTGAGGGAAATGTACTTGAGTATACTTGTTTTATTTGAGTGAACTTTCATTGTAAGCGTTACTTAAATATATTACTAATATGTTGCTAAAATATACTGGGAATTCTCACGAAAACTTAAAAATGTCAACTTTGGACCAAGTTGTTCTCAACCCAAGTCCCTGAGGAAATGTTCACTTTATTAACTTGAATGTTGATGTAATTACTTTTCTTTTTTTGTTATTTATTTATTTATTTTTTCAAATGACAAACAATAATAGATAAGCTAGTCTAACATCATTGTCTTTGTTTGTAAGATATAGAAGATACAATATATCAAGAAAATGGAGATAATAGTCTAGGCCTCAAACCAGACACACTAACCTCAAGAATGGTGACAACCAACAAATGTTAAAAAGATAAGCTTTTTACATTACAGTACAACAAATAACTAACAATAATGACCACAAAAAGATAGGAAATTTGTAAACAGTAAAAAAATAATCTTATAACAGTAACTTATTCATGCTGCAGTGCATGCTGGGAACTCAACAACAACATGAAATTCTTTGTTCAGACAGCTGTGTTTGACTGACCGGGACAACATTTGGGGTAATTGCGTTGGTCTGACAAGGATTTTTATTTAGAAATATTTTTTTTTCAGTATCTGAAACTCTATATTGTACAGTGTAGCCTTTTCTGAGAAAGAAATGTTTAATCCTATTGTATTTTTTTATAGTGTGGGGAAGAAAAAAGCTGTTGCTTGTAAGAAATAAAACTCACCATTAAGACATTTTTAGGGTTCAAAATAACTCCTTGTCTCTCACATCAAAATCCAGTTACAACCGTTCTTGATTTCTCTCCTGATTCAGACCAGAACACTTTTAAAGTGAAGGAAAAGTTATTATAGAGAGAAGAAACCTTTTTGTTTCTTACAAACACACATCTTTTGTCTTTTCCAGATGTTAACTGATGGACTGGAGTGCTGTGGATTATTGTGATGTTTTTATCAGACTCTCATTCTGACGGCACCCATTCACATCCATTGCCGAGACACTGAATCTGACGAAGAAACACACTCATCTACATCTTGGCTGGCCGAGGGTGAGCACATGTGAGCATTACTGGCTGATGATTTAATGAAATGAGAGCCACTAAATGCTGCTCCATCCGTGAAGAAGCGTCTTTCCATTACTCATTCTAAGAGGTCACGGTTTTCCACAGCAGGAGACTCTCGCTCTCTCTAGGCAGCGTCTTTAAATCATCTTGACCCCGTTTTGGGCAACATTAATGACCGTCGTCATATATTTGAAGAAACACATCCTTGCTTTGTATATGGAACAGATTATGATGCTGAAAGAGGATTTGGAACCAGCTTTGCAGATTGCTTTATAATGGTAAATGTTGGGATTTGAATACATTATTGTGGACACAATCCAGACTAAAGCCGTTTAAAATGGACTGAGATGTGCGATTATTATTCCGTCATGTGTTCGGAAGCCACTTTGGTTTGAGACGCAGCGGAATAGATCAATGATCAAACGTAAACCGCAGCACACTTTTTTTTTTACATTCCCTAAAGGATGAGCCGATAGAAGCCGCAGGTCAAAGGTCTCTGCGTGACAAAGCTCCCACAGATGGGGAAACGACTTCAGGGACACGACATGATATTTACTTCCTTTATCTTCTTCACTGAGTCTCTGGAGAGGCACATTAAGCCATGATTACAAAGGGTTCATGTGTGTGTGTTTGTGATGAAGAATAAGACGGCTTGTGTTTGTCGTTACAGGAGAAATGTCACTAAAAGGAAAGACTGCTGCTGATAATGTAGATGGAAGAGAAGGCTTGAGAGTTCATTGCTTATGAGATAAAATTATAGATGCCGAGACCTTAAAAAAAAGGAGCTGGGGTTCGCAACTTTTTTTAAATGAATTTTTATAAAATGTAATAGAGAACCCGTTTCTAAAACACTAATAAATGACAAATAATAATGATTAAATAAGACATTACTTTGTTGTATTTTATGCTAAATAAAGATAAAATCATGTTTTTAATATTTTCTTTTTATTTACAGCATACATATTAAGATAGTACCTTCGATAGAAGCTTACACAATATAGCTACTTTTTAATAAAATTAAGATGCTTCATTAAAAAAAGGGTTTACATTGCAATAATAATCTAAAAATTACAATCTCTTGGGTTCTTAAATATAAACTTAAATGTTACTTTTGTTTTGCTTTGTCAGTTGCAAATTTGTATTGTTTATATATTATTTTAATATTTGGTTATATTTTGATTGGTTTTATTTTTAAATTATGACATTTTAGTTACAGTTTTACCCATTTTGTTTTGTGCTTTTGCCATTTTATTAGTTTTTAATATTTCTATTGTATTTATTTTTTTTATTTTAGATTTAGTTCATAGAATTAAATTTATATTAATTGTATTTTGTATTTAATTTTTATTTTCGCCAATTTTTATTTTATTTTTATTAATGACAATTTTTAAATTAGTTTTAGTTAACAACAATAATAATAAATTACATATAAACAATAAATAACATTTTGAGATATAAAGTAGAAATATGATAAACAAGTCACAATTAAACAATTCTTGGAAACCAGCTAGATTGGTGTGTATTTTCAGGTAGATGGTAGCATGTACTCTTTTGTCCCCATTTTTGTCCCCAAAGCACCCCCTCTGAATTATTATTACATTTTTAAAGCGTCTCGAGTGGCCAAGACTTTTAGCTCATTCTCCAGCTGCATTTGATCTTTTAGGTCAAGATCTTCAGAGGGAGATATTTTTAGGTCACAGAGAGATCCGCGTCCCGTTAAATGCATTAACCATGCATGATAATTAAACTTTCATACTGTATGTTCTGTAATAGTGTTTGTTAGTTCCAGGTGAATAATGCAGCAGCAGCACCGTGGGCATTTTCTAAGGATTTCTGCCATGTTCTCACAAGCACGTGTGTTGAAACTAAACATGTTTGTGTTATGTAATCCCTCTGAGAGCATTCCAGTAAAACACAATGATTATTCCTACTGAGTTCAAATGCACTTATAGACGGCGTGAATCTAAAGGAAGAAACATTTATTATTAAGCCCTTCAGGATTTAAGAAATTATTTTCACAGCAGTAAAGCAAGTTTTTCAACCAAATAAAAGTAAATAAAAAAGAGCAAAATCATAAACGAAAGCTTATAAAATTAAAATTTAAGATAGTATTTCGATAAAAGAAAAAAAAAACTACTTATAGACATATTCATTTATATATATTTATTATATATATGTCTGCTTTTTAATGTAAATAGATTAGTTTGCATTGCATTAATAAGCAATTATTTCTAATGATTTTTGTGCTTAAATACAAGCTTTATTGAATTTTTATTTTAGTTAAAATATATCTTACTGTACATTCTTGCAACTTGTTGTTTTGGTATTATTTATACACTATGGTATTATTTTTTATTAATAATTTGACTTAGATTTAGTTTGTTTAAGCGCTACATTTTATCATTATTTTAAGTATTTTTTTATATTTTATTTTTTATTTCAAGTACAGTGTTTTTTAGGACTTATTATTTTACTTTGCTGCCATGGGAAATATTATTAATTTTCATTCTTATTCATGCAAAAAATAAGATAACTTTTAATAATCAATATTTATATTATTTATTAATATTAGGCTTTTTTCATCTTACATGAAATGTTTTAAGATCAGGCTTTATTTTCCAAGTTAAAATGTTAAAATATAAGCTTTATTTTTAAACTGAGTAAATCGGCAGACAAGGACTCCACAACAATAAGTAGGACAGGATTGTAAATTATGAAGAAGCAGCCATAAATTCACAGAAAAAAGGGTAATGGCTGTTTTTTTCTTCCTTGACACAGATACAGTAACGGATGCAGAGCGCTGGAGTTTTCCGGGAGGAGAGAAACCGCCCTGCTGGGATTTTCTCTCAGTGTTTGAGACCAAGAGATCCACTTCTTCAGACTGAAGCGTTTGTTTTAAAGTGTCCTGCTCTTATTGGCTCTCCTAGCGATCTCTGCCTGACCCTGCCTGTCATTGTGACGGACAGCTGATGAAGCAGGTCTCACAGACATCACAGCACTGACCTCAAACACCGCTCCTCTGACTCTAGCTCTGTTTAGTTCTCCAAATCAACACGGTTTCCACAGCCGCAGATGTGAGATGTAAGATATTGTACCCCTAGCCGCTCATTATGTAATATTGATCTGAGAGTTATTGAACTCATTATGTGAGAGGAAAGAGCGTGGAGTGATATGAAATAGGCTATTTTTCTATCCTTTTGTCTGGATAGTTCACCCAAAACAGAAAGTTATCCCAAACCTGTTTCGGATAACACTGTAACACCTTTTCTCTCAATAATTTCTTCATTTGCTGCCAGTTATAATATGTTTGTTAAGTTTAGGTATTGGGTGTGATAAGGGATGTGTATAACTAATATAGTGGACTATTTTTGACAGTCAGTAATTAGTAGAGCAAACTAGTAATGCTCCATGCATGAACTAAAAACCGAAACATTTTTGACTCTGTTCTTTAACGCTACAAAAATGTCTATTTTTGTCACTTCATGCTCTTTACAGATATGCAGTGTGAACATCTGCATGACGGCGGTAGTGAACAACGAGTGTGATCTCGAACAGAACGTACTGTACTGAGACAGTGGCCAGAAAATGACTATCAAGTGCTTATTAAAAGGAGCAAGAAAAAAAAAAAGGGAGAACAACTTATTATTATGATGCATTCTTCTTTTTTAACATGCATTTATGGATAGAGCTTCTGAAAAGCACCATAATTATACAGTAGGTGTTTGCCAAGACGTCACATGATACTGCTCATAGTTAGGGTTATAATTTGAACCAATCACTCAGAAACATGTTAAATAAACACCCTAAGCCAACTGTATATTGTGAAAGCGTTCATTGTTTAGGAAGGTGTAATTTTCACTGTGCTTTCATTGCAGTCCAGCATGCAGCATGTTTGAATAAGCTTGGAACATTACTAACAGCTCTTTGGGAAAATGTGCAGGACAATTCACCACAGTTTACAACTCTAAAACATTTCATCCTTCAGTCCTCTTCACACTAATTAAGTTTATTGATCATAAACACTCATTCCTGAGTGGTTCCTTGCACAATGCTACGTTAGGATCTTTTATACATTATACATACATTCTGATGCATTAGTTGCTGAGTGAGCAGGCCTGAGTAATTATCAGGGTCTGTTGCACTTTGAGACTTTTTCCCCCTATTTATTATTTTTTTTATTCAATGGCAGAGATGTGAGATGTAAAAGTTATAAAAGCTGAATTCTGAGACATAAACTTGAATTCTGAGAAAAATAAAAATCATGCATGTGATATAACAACTCTAAGGAAAAATGTACGAATTGTGACATATTTACCTAAAAAACATCATTTTTATTAGATAAAACGCCAATTTACAAGGAAAAGGTGAAAACCGAGATACAAACTGAGATTTTTTAGGGAGGGGTGAAAAAAGGTCCTCATTTTTAGATTTTAACTTAAAAATTGTAAGCTTTGAATTTACCTTAAAAAGCTGTGAGAGTCAAAAGTCAGAATTCCAAGAATAAAAAGTCAGACTTGTGATATTTAAATGAATAATTGTGAGTTATTATGACTTACAGTTTTTAGAAAATCTTTTGCTATATCTTATATGACTTTTTATTACACTGAGGCATGGTTTAGTGCCTGCCATTGATTCATACAGTAAAGACTTGTGCTTCTTTCTTCATTTAAAGGGCAGATAACAAACTAAATAATGCATAACTGCTACCTGTTGTTCGACCCGACCAGAGAAATCCTTCTGTGCTGTAAGATCCTCTCCGCAATATTACAGCTACTTTTAAGAAAGACGTGTGTGTTGGAAGAATGCACTCAGACGTAAAAGCGTTTGTCTGGTTATGCAATGTTTTCTCAATCGAATCATGCCGTTTCCTATTACTACTATAAAAGTGTACGCAGCACACGAGGGAATGACAAGATGGCATCACTTTTATGATGTCATGAGCAATCTGTTATTTTTCAAATTGCAGCGAGATCCTTTGTACTTTGTGAATAACTGCGGCGGCTGATAGAGGCATGATTTCTGCATGACCGAACAGGACAGGACAGGCCCTCCATGCGTATCCGATCTATGAACATTAAGATGCTTGAAAAAGTTTTAGCAGCAGACTGAGGTTCTCCTCCGCTGCCCGTTACAGTCGCTGTACTCGTGAGGAAAACAGTGTTCCTGTCGCACCCCTCGCCTCGCTGCGTAATTGAAAAGATATTTGAGTCTCACAGATTGCGGGCGATAATCTTTAAAGCATGCACTCCGGTTGCCTAGCAACAGCAGGTTGGCGGGAGTGTTTGGTGCAAAGTCTCTCTCTCTCTCTCTCTCTCTCTCTCTCTCTCTCTCTCTCTCCGTCATTCAGCATTTGGCTAGAATAGATGCGAGCTGATCTCGATGGCTACTGACTCCACCTCTTAGATGGAAAATAATAATCAAGGATACATTAAACTGATCAAAAGTGACAGCTATGCCATTTCTAATGTTCAAACGTTTCCCATTTCAAATAAATGCTGCTCTTTCGAACGTCCTATGTATTAAATAAATGTGATAAATACGGTTTCCACAAAGATATTAAGCAGCACAGCTGTTTTCAACACTGATATACTGTTTCTAAATCAGCATATTAGACTGATTTCTAAAGGACGTGACACTGGAGTAATTCAGATTTTGATCACAGAAATAAATTGCATTTTAAAATACACATTTACATAGCAAACAGCTATTTTAAGTTGTAATCATATTTTGTATTTAAATAAATTCAGCCCTTTATGTCATATATGTTTATAAGGTTTATAATCATTGCATATAGCTGTTTATACTCCTCTTTAGGTATTGTGTCATTTGAAGGACTCAGTCGATTAATATAAACATTTATAAACCAGTTTATATAAAACAGGAAAAGTAATAAAACTGACAAAAACTAAAAATTTAACTAAAACCAAAAGGAATCTAGAAAAGATATTATTCAGTTATTATTGTTCGCTTAAACTAAAACCGTTACTTGAAATAAAATGAAGACAATATTTAAAAAACAAAAACGTACTTCATTAGTTTTAGATAGCTGCCGATGCAACATTTCTCTTTTTTATTTATTTTAACTTGATGTATAAAATGAAATTGAAATAAATAAATAAAATAAAATGGAAACATAAAAAATTTGAAATATTAATTTTAACACCTATAATAGTGTCTCGATTACACTTAAAAAAGCATTTATTAACTAAAATGAGTTGCTGTTATCCACCACTCGAGCAGGAACAGCCATCGGATAAAGTCAAATCACATTCATTGTCTCCTGCTTTCAAATAGGATGAAACATGACAGATATAAAATGGCTGGTCTTTAAGAGGAACTTCCTTCCTTCTCCTTTTATGAAAGTCAGCCCTCTGCTTGTGTCACTTTTCCCGCTCACACAGTCACGTTAATAAGAGCGCCATCTGTTTGGAGGTGAGTGCATGTCCTGGAATGTGTCAGGGATTATCTTCTAAAAGCATTAATGCATCGCTGGCCGTCTCGTAACTGTTTGGAAATGACATTGTCCAATGACAGCGAGCCGCCTGAAAGCCCTCCCGCACAAATGGGAATGTGAGGACTGAATAAACAGGCAGGAATGAAGGGGTCTCCAGCTGACTGTGAGCGTGCTGGACACAGGACTGACCTCTCAGGAGCCGAGAGCCAAGGACAGTGGGTGTGACAGAGAGCGCCAGCCCTCCTCCTGAACTCCTGCTAAACTTTTCCACTTCTTTCCGCTGCTCTTCACAGGGACTCGCAAACACAATATAGCAAGTGAAGGTCATGTACCGCTGCGCTGACCTGGTGTACGCGGAAACATGTTTTGTTGCTATTTGTGTCAATAAAGTGTCAGTGGAACTTAATCTTTTTCTATTAATGATACTTTTATCTCTATACATACTGTTTTTTATGATTTGACTTTTTGTAGTACAACAGAAAAGCTATTTTTTTTATTATACACATAATACATTTCTGACAAATGCAATGTACGTTGTGTTTCTAAAGGTCTCTTGGTATTATTGAGATCTCTTTTGAAACGGGATTACTGTAGGCTTTATATGAGGCACAGGATTTAACTCTATTTAGAGAAAGAATAGAGATATTAAAGAGATGCCATTTTTCTTTCCTCATCAAAGACACATGAGCAAGCCTAAGCAAATGACGGCTCAGTCTTTGGCTCTTGTGTTTGCTGTAGTCTTGTGTTTGTTCATCTGAAGCAGCGCTGGCCTCTGTGTGTGTTTGAAGCTCGTATGATGTCACAAAAGACAAGGGTGCAAACACACATGCTTTTCTCCTTCGCTTCACTCACTTGTTCTCTCAGTACTTCCTGCCTGCAGATTTAACCAGCTATTACACGTCCAGCCATTCACTTACTTAAAATACTTAAAATATATATTTCCACTTGATATATTTTAGTGCAACAAAATAAACTCATGTGTGGTTTAGTATCATTTTATGCAAAAAAAAAAAAAAAAAAAAAAATACAATAAATAAATTGGTAGAAAATACATTTTTTTTAAAACCCATTTTAGCAGAAAAAAAAAGATTAATAATAAAAAAAAAAATTAAAAAAAAATAAAAAAAAAATATATATATATATAATAGCTTTGAAACATTTATTTATTCTGGGGTTTTTTTTCATATGAGGCAGTTATACTTCTCAAAGCTGTTTTTAGGCACAAATCAGTTTAAAACACTTGAAATGTTGTAAATCTGCCATGCTCATTCGGCATTGGGCCTTGTTTATGTCTATTTTCGTTGAACAAATAAGTAGTTTGGGGAGCAGGGATGGCCGTCCAGCGAATAAATACATCTTCTGAATCTTATGAAGTGGTCAGACTTTATTTCTGTGAAGGTATTTGGTGTGTGGTAGCCAAAGCTATCCTGGCAAAACTCACGATAAATGACAAGAAACTCTTCCAGTTGGATTTCTGTACTTTGGTTTTGGACTTTCTAGAGTCAAAGTGTGTTTTTAAACATTTGCTGATTAAGGGCTGATCTTGTAACGGCTGAAAACCTTCCTAATGTTTGTCAGTGTTATGAGAAGTGATTTTTCATCATCCTGCGGGAAATACAGCGTGATACCTGCTGAGTAACACTTTCACTGTCTGTTTTGACTTTATACATTTGTGTTCCTTCTTCTTTTGAAATTCTGCTTCCTTGCTGTTTATAGGTAAGCAAAGACATCTTGAGGGCAAAACTGTTCAAGAGCCAAGCACATAATGAGTGCTCAACATAAATTAACTGGCTAGGACATTATATAATACATTTTATAATATAAAATGCTAACAAACATACATGTTCAGGTTTTTTCTTTATTACAGTGTTATTTAAAGGTTACAAAGGTAACTTAATTTTCACTTAAAATGTAATATTATTTAAAAGATGTTTTTCTTTTATACATGTTGAAATGTCCAGATTTCCTGTCGTGATTAAAAGGTTATCCAAAGATTACAAACAAACATTTCTTAGAACATGCTTTAAGCACAAAAAAAAAAAAAAAAAAAAAAAAAAAAATCATAAGGACATTCCAAGATTGTTGATCACAGAACCTTAATGAGAACATACTGTAGATCAATATTAATACATTTATACCACCTTTCTAGAAACCTTGCTTTTAAAGTGTTTTGTCCTAACATTTATATGATGTTAGAGAAAGCTGTGAGAACATTGCTGTCTGCTGTATACCTTACTTCTTAAAAATAAAGGTGCTTAAGAGGTTCTTCATAGCGATGCATAGTACAGGGATCCTCAAATCTGGCCCACGAGATCCACTTTCCTGCAGATTTTAGCTCTAACCCTATTCAAACACAGCTGAGCATGTAATCAGTGTCTTCAGAATCATTAGAAAACCACAGGTTGGTGAGTTTTAACTCATTGGAGCTAAATTCTGCAGTGCATTGGACCTCCAGGGTAAGGTTTGAGGAACCCTGCCATAGAAGAACCCTTTTTTGGTTCCACAAAGAACTACTCAGTCAACGCTTCTTCAAAGAATAACTGTTTTTTAATAATCTAAAGTACTTTCTTTCACCACAAAGAACCTTTTGTGAAATCTTCAGGTGTTAAAGGATCGTTATAGCTTTATTTTTAAGAGGGTTCTCCTTCTAGATTTAAGCTGGTGTAAAGATCTGGCAACCAGTAAACTAAACCCAGCGAGTCTGAAGCTTGTTCCTGTGTGAACCTGATGTACTTGTTTGTATCCGGTGTGTTCTCTAAATATCACCTCTTTGTTGGTTCATCTCTTCCTCCAGGTGTCAGCTGCACATCTGAACCTATACGTGTTTTATAAGTTTTGCTGCTTGGAAAAAAGGCAAGCAGTTCACAAAGACCTTTGAGTTCTGGATGTGATCACTGGCGAGGCAGATGAATGTAATGCTATAACCTCCTGTGTTAATCGCTAGCGGGGCGAAACTTCTGCTGACTTCCACACAAAGTCATATGGGCCAGTGTTTCACTATGGTCTCGGGAGAGCGCTTTTCCATGACCCCGTGTGACATGTTGCGTTTGTTGTGTCAACCTGCTATCTTTACTTTCACTGGCCTTTTGGTGTTTAGACATTTGTGTGTTACTCTTTTGTGCATTTCTGCTTTCCTCTGCTGTTTATAGGTAAGCAAAGACGTCTTCAGGGCAAAACCATTCAAGGTTCAAGAGTGCAATCAAATAAAAATGCACATAAATTAGCTGACTGAACTTCAGGTATTTTAATGACAGAAGAATAAATAGTAAAAATGGTAACAGATTAACATTGGAAGTTTTTTTTTTCTTTCTTTGTGTAAGGTCTGATTTGATTTGTGTTCTTGGCTAACAGGGAATCTTTTTTACATGTATTTTATTTTATTTTTTTACAAATTATACAAATGTAAATGAAAACATTCTTAAATTAATGTTTATAGAACATTCTAATAAAGTATTTAATGTCTAATATACATTTTCATAACACAGAAAAAAACATTCGGAGCATCTAGGAATGCCTTTATGATGCTATTTATGTTCATCGAATATTAAAAATAAATTTTTTAAATAACATTCTATTTTTGGTAGATTTTTGGATCCCTTAAATAATGTTATAATCACAAGAAAACCGGACTTTTGATAAAAGGAATGCATTTCTTTAAATAATAATAAAAAAAATCTTGCTGACCCCAAATTTTGCATGTTTATGAACAATTGCTGGTTAAGGATTTAAGGGCTTATTTTGGGCCAAAATACACAGTCACAAGACGTTTTAATTGTTTTGTTTAAAAGGTATAATTATTGAAAAGATGTTTGTTTACAGCAAGAGGCCAGATGTAATTTAGCCTTACGCAACACTGAAGCAGTGAACCACATGAAACAATCGACTTCTGGAGGCTTTTCTAAGGAGAAGTTATTCACTGCACTTCTCGTGCAGCACACAACTCCTCACAATTAGTGTCTATTTTTGCTATAGGCGAGCGTATAATGAGAGGATGAGGAGCGGATGAAAGTAGGTGTCTTCCCAGGAAAAGACGAGTGGAAAATTCTGTTCAGGGACAAATGGGCAGACGGAGGCGGGGTGATGTCTGGTAACCCGAACCCTGGAGACACCAATCTCTGTGACTCTGTTAGGTAAAGCTCCTCTCGCTCTCTTCTCCTCTCGTTCGCTCTGGTCCAGGAACAATGGTCTCTCACATGCTGAGTCTCGCACACACAATAATATCCCTTATGTGAGCGAGCGGCTCGGCTGACTGATCCCGGTCTCCGGAGAGGACAGCATGTGCTGAGATTCCTCTAGGGCCTCGTAACCCGACTATTCCCAGAGGAAAAACTTGCAGTCTGGGGGGATGTGATTACAGGTGCTTTAGAAGTGTACGTTTTAAAGGAGAAGCGCACCCAAAAATCACCAACTGCACAAAAAGTGTGTGTTCAGAGCGTGACGTCACGTGACCTGAACAAGTCAACACGAGGCTGAACGTATTATTAAAGAGTTTAGATGTTTACGATTGCTGAACACTGCTTATATAATCACTATTTAAAAGACACATCTGGCTGTTTTATAGTTCTTTTCGAGCTCAAGTGGTAGGTAATGTGAGGCTGTTTTTGGTACTTTTTGGTAAGAGCGATAACAACAATTACTACGACTAATATATTTTGGCCAGAATTTTATTAAAGTATGAAAGGTTACTTCACCCAAACATTTTAATTATTATTTATAAAATGAATTGAAGAATCAGTTGACCAAACAGTTGATGGTAGCCATCCATAGCTATGAAAAAAGTATATAATGTATACTAAACCAGAATTCCAGAAATGTTGGGACCTTTTTTTTTTTAATTATTAAAATAAAATGAAAACTGAAAGAAATCGCAAATGAGCCAATATTTTATTTACAACAGAAGACGGTAATAAATGTTTAAACTGAGAAATCTTACAATTGTATGCACAAAATGGCATACAATGTAGATGGGACGGCAATGCATACTTATTTTATGAGGTTGCTAATTCGTACGAATTTGTACGACCTCACTCTACGACTTTATTCTAAATCGTACGTATTTTCCGAGATGCCAATTCGTATGAATTTGTACGAATGACCTAAACATAACCCCGCCCCTAAACCTACCCATCACGTGGTTTTAGACAAATCGTACGAAATCGTACGAGTAAGGTCGTACGAATTAGTACGGATTAGCGAAAATTTTGCACCTTGTACGAATTGCTCGTGAGACTGTGTTGTTCTTACCTGATATAAGTTTCTAGCTGCTGAAGAGTTTGTGCTCGTCATTGACATACTTCTCATTTAATGATGTGCAAAATGTTCTCTATAGGCGGGAGTTTGCCTGATTCAACATGCTGAATCAGTGTCACGGCCATCAGCGAAAAGGAGAATTCTGATGGGATGTTCAGTTCAGCGAACAAGTCATTGGCAGAGAATTATGCTGCGTTCCAGGCAACCCGTGTTTTTCCAACGGCAGTCAAACCTGTGACTTCCCACCCGTGAACTCTACTACAGTAGATCGATGTACTCCCAGTTCAGAGTTTTGACGTCACATTGCCCGCGAAACAACAACAACCGCAACACTTACAAATGCGGTGTTTATGGAAGTGGTGCACTAAAATAAAAGCAAAGAAATAGAAATGCTTGTAAAAATATCTCGTACAGTCTGCCACGCTGGATTGTTTACATGTAGCTACCACATTTCCTCGAGCTCAGGCAGCTTGTCTGGAACACAACAAAGTCGTGAGTCATGGTTTAAGGTTGACTTACAGGCTCAAAAACCTGCCTGGAATGCAGAAATTAAAGTGAAAGCGATTAAAATGAGTAAACAAATAAAGGTGGCACAAACAGAATACTGTTTTAATGTTACCTCATCTTACCCACACATTCCGATATATGAATATTATCATAAAAATGTGAAATTAAGAAAATTATCAAAAAGTAACTGACTATGCTACCGATGCAAGGCAACAAAATCGTTGGCTTTCATCAGTGCTAGGTCTTTGAAGTTGGTTTGGTGTGTCTTGGCCTTATAGGTGAAAGAACTGAACTGAAGCAGGCCAATTCAGACTCTAACGCCACCATGCTGTTGTAATAGCTGCAGTAAGTGGTTCTGCATTGTTCAGATGAAATGCATAAAACCTTCCATTTTATAGATATCATCTGGAAAGGAGCATATGTTGCTCTAAAGCCTTTGTATACCTTTCAGCATTCGTAGTGCCATTATGCACCCTCATGCTATCAGAGAGGCGGACATTTGAACTGAATGCTGATGACACGCTGACGATCTCCTCCTCTATAGCCTTAATGCTCTTCATGCTTTAGGCTCTTTTTACATTATAGAGCTTTAGCATCCGCAGATGGCACGGAGGATTGTGTTTACTGACAGTGGTTTCTGGAAGTATTCCTGGGCCCATTTTCCTGAGTCAACAACAGAATCATAGCCCGTAGGTCTTCGGCCTTGTCCCTTAAGCACAGAAATATCACCAGTTTCTCTGAATGTTTTGATGTTATGCACTGTAGATGATGAGATTTGCAAAGCCTTTGCAATTTGAAATTGACTAATGTTGTTTTTTTATAGTATTCCCGATTTTTTTACACACACTTTCACAGAGCCTCTGCCCATCTTTACTTCTGAGTGCCTCTCTATTAACTGATGTCAATTAACTTTATTAGTTGCTAGATGTTCTCCCAGCTGAATCTTTTCAAAATGTCTTGCTTTTTCAGCCCTTTGTTCCCCTGTGCCAGTAACAGGCACTAAATTTAAGATGAGCTCGTTTAGAAGTGTAAATTTTGATATTTCAATTAAATTAATTTGTTAAACATATTTTTCAAGCTTTAGAAGACCAGGAAGACTACAAACAAGTTGGACTACTGACTACTGAATACTTAGATAGCACATGTTTCTGTGATAAGATTTAGAATTGAGGTTTAGAATTGAGGGTGAGTAAATAATTTTTTTTTTTCTCGAGACCCAACTATTCCTGAAAATAAATAGACTTTTATAATGACACTGAATTGTGCTGACTTACTAGAACTGACAGCTATCTTCTAAAATCAGCTTCTTGCTGCTTTCTGCAGTGTTCTTCACGGAGAGCTGTGCGAGACGGAGACACTGCCTTCTTTCACAGTTGTCATGTTTATTATTCTGTTGATCTGTTGCCTCTCTCTCTCTCTCTCTCTCTCTCCCAGCGTCTGCGGCTGACATTTCCCTCTGTGCTCACAGCTGCGTGCCTGAGAGAGCAAAAGCTCTTAGAAACACTCCACAGTCCTTACTGCACAGTGATGAGCAGCTTCCAAGAGCACACTTACAACACTGACATCCATACAGTGGAAATAAAAAAACTGCAGAAAGACTGCTAACTTATAAGTCATAGAAATATGAAGCAGCAGAGCTGTTTTCAACATTAATAATAATCAGATATGTTTCTTGTGCAGTAAACCAGCATATTAGAATGATTTCTGAAGGATCGTGTGACACTGACATAAAAACTGTTTAAATGTTTTAGCATTGATTTATGAAAATATTATTTCTGAACATTTAATCCACATTCAGAACCTCCGGTTTGCAATTTTTAAATTGCACATTTTATCATTTTGGAAACATTATGAATATTACTTTTCAAAGTTCTCTGAACATTCAGAAACAATTGTAACATTTAAAATCATTGAGCATTCAGCTGTAACGTTTTGAGAAATGAATTTTTCCATGGACATGGAGTTCATAGAAACATTATATTAACATTTGAACCTTTTACTTTAAAACTTATTTTAACTTATTTCATGCTGTTCACAATAAACATATATCTGTGCAGAAAAATGCTATTTTTATATCATATTATTTCATGTATGGGTCAGGCATTTATTCACACAAAAAATGCATAAGCATGCATTTTCCTCCTTAAAGAGAGCTAAAGATCTTGTTTGCCATTTCTGCTCACGTCCATAGAGCCCCTGCTGTGATCACGTGTGTCAGATAGGCTACAGTACGAGCCCCTTCCCCCTTCACATTTCTCTGCAACACATCGTCCTTTCTTCGTGAGAATAAACCCTGGTTCAGACACAGCAATTATAGGATGAAGCACTGGAACCGGTTTACTAAATGATAGTTTTCACCGTTTAAGTGTATATTATTAGCTATTGCTTTGTGTGATTCGATCCTGGCATTGCAATTTAAAAAGACCAAAATGGACTAGTGCATTTGTTTCTTGCAAAGTAACAAATTCTGTATTGTTCACCTGAATCCTGAGTAACACAAGGGCGATCACTTTGCTAAGTCCCAGTCCGCCCTACTTTAGAATATAATGTTTCCTTTCAGAGACTGGACTGCTTCCTTAAAACAGGTTGGGCTTTAAAGGGCCATTTCACGATCCCAGGTTAATAAATGCCAGACCTTTATGAGGAAAAAAATATTAAAATGTAACCACAAAACCCAGCGACATCGATTTGAGCTTGAATCGGTTACGTCTGTCAGAGAGGCTGATCGTCACTGCTGACATTCCCACAACCCTCATGTCACCTTGAATCTCTGCACAGTTCATTCCCGTCTTCCTCATTCACAAGCCTCTCTGAGCTGCAGCACCAGCTGATCCTGGTTTTCCTGGAGTATTTACCAAACAAATAGATGCAAACTCAAAAGGAAATGTGTAATCCATGCTCACAGACGTATAAGTGATGGCATGCTTTTGAAAAGCATAAATATGGACTAAACTTAATCCATTGTTGACAGAGAAAAGATAGCGAAACGTTTACAAAACACAGACAAAACGTAAGCCAAACTCACATTCAGAATACTTTAGATATGATTGTGGCCGTGTACAAGCATAGTTAGATTTTATCATATTTATTACAGGGTGTTGAATGCCAAAGGACACAATTTACACAGTCATTCTTCACTTACCTTTGAAATGCAGAAGTGGCCCAAGTCATAAAAATCTAGGGTTGTCAGGCAAATAAATGATTTATAAGTGCAGATAAACTTCATGTTAAAGACAAATTAGAGCACATGAAAGGCTTTTTTATAATAATAAATCAATTATCTGCAAACGACCACAGGTCTTCTCAAATATTGAGTATGCTAATTCCTCAACTTGATGTCAATGACATGACCTAACTGTTCGGATGAAGGTTGAATAAATGTTAAAGCTCCATGACAGCAGCCAAACTCCTCCCTAATCTCCTCCTTGCAACAGGTGAGTTGGCAGGGTATAAATTTTGTAAACCTGACTTGGAAACAGAGGAGCTTTTTGTCTCCGGAGAGGCTTTCAGGAGAACGACGACATCTAAGATCCAAAAGCTTCAGAATTTAAATTGGAATATACCAGCAAAATGGGGCTTGGAGTGAGTGAACCATAGCTATATCTCATTATGCTTCCAGATTCATTGCACGTTTGCTTTTGTTGCTCAATTTTTTTCTTTCTCTATAGTCTCTTGTTCAGGTAATGTGTTTGTTGCATATGCTGTGTTTTGTTATTTTTGATAGACGGGGAACGATAAGTACAAATTGGCGGCAACTTCAGAAGATGGAGCCAAAAAGCCCAAAAAAGGGAAAAGAAAGCAGAAGGACATGGACGACCTCAAAAAAGAAGTTGATCTGGTGCGAAATTAATATATATATAAATATATTTAGAAAATACACATTGCATTAAAATAACGTAAATTAACAATAATCATCTTTGTGGTGAACTGAGATTTCAAGGCTTTTTTTGTTTCTACAGGACGACCATAAGTTGACAATGGACGAGCTTCACCGCAAATATGGAACAGATCTGACCAGGGTGAGTTTTGTGACATATGTGTGAAACATTATGTATCTAAAATGATTCATATGCATGTTTTGCAGTGGTGGACAGTAATGAAGTAGTAGTACACAAGTACATTTTTCAAGTATCTGTACTTTACCGTAGTAGTTTTATTTTTAGCAACTTTTACTTCACTACATGTGAAATAAACACATCTAGTGAAGTACGCAGACAAGCGATTCATTAACAAACTGATTCTTTTTAATGAACCCGTTCAATCGTTTCGCAAATCGCACCAAACGATTCATTCTCAAATTGGAATGATCCAAATGCAGCTGATCTCGATTCGACAGCTCACTGATTCAAACGATCCGTTCAGAGCGAGTCTCCAGTCAACCGAACAACTGTTTTGTACTTTTGTACTTTCACTCGAGTAAAATTGAAAAATTAAAACTTTTACTTTTACTGGAGTAATATTTGTATGTATTTGTATGTAGCATGTATCTGTACTTTCACTCAAGTACTTGATTTGTGCACTTCGTCCACCTCTGATGTTTTGTCTCCTTAAATGGAAATAAATGACTTGGTATTATCTCCTTAAAAAAACAGCTAGTAACCTACTTTAAAGTATTTTAAATATTTGCTTATTAAGCTTGCTGTGTCTTCTCTGTCAAATCAAAGCAAATCTACTTCAAAAAATGCTATATGGTGTCTGTGGAAGAGGTTTACCATGAGGTATAATCAAGGTGTAATTATTATGTAATCGACACAAGTAAATTATATGTTGTAACGGAAAACTTATAATACAAGTACTTGCAACTTATAATAAAATAAGCTTTGCATCCGAAACCTATATGCATAATATTTTTTAACCAAATCATTGCTAATTGTCCTGGAGCAAACACGGACATTGGTGAGTGCGTCATTGCCATTAACTCCACACCCTACTTGGACAAAATCCTCTGCCCCACCCTGACCTTCAGAAAACTCAAGGACAACATGCCCCATTTTCGTTATTCCATAATATCTCCTTGAAGTCTCTGTTTATATTTTTGAGATCAGACATCCACAACCACTGTTTCAAGCTTCACTCACACTACAACAATGTTAAACTAATTGTTGACATAATTTTTATCATTGCTGGCAGGGCTTGTCTTCTTCCCGTGCAAAGGAGATCTTAGCCCGTGATGGACCCAATGCCCTGACCCCACCTCCTACGACTCCAGAATGGGTCAAGTTCTGCAAACAGCTCTTTGGTGGGTTCTCAACACTACTGTGGATTGGTGCGATCCTTTGTTTCCTGGCATACGGAATCCAAGCTGCCTCTGAAGATGAACCCGCAAATGACAATGTACGATAAAAACCTTTACTTATTTATGCATAAACAATTCATATGTCAACAAACATAGTGAATCAAGGATAATTTACCCCATTGTGAACCTGTTTGATTTTCCAGCTGTACCTGGGAATTGTGCTTGCTGCTGTTGTCATAATAACAGGATGCTTCTCGTACTACCAAGAGGCCAAGAGCTCTAAAATCATGGAATCTTTTAAGAACCTTGTACCTCAGGTACTGAAAAATCCTTCTGATAAAACACTGTATCTCTCACACAAAACGTAATTCTTATACATTCTGTTTTTTTAGCAAGCCCTGGTTGTGCGTGATGGAGAGAAAAAGAGTATCAATGCAGAGGAGGTAGTCGCTGGTGATCTTGTGGAGGTCAAAGGTGGAGACAGAATCCCAGCTGATCTCCGTATCATCTCTGCGCATGGATGCAAGGTAAGACCTGAAGTGCAAAAGAATGGCAAGAGTAGCATATTCTCATTTTTGAAAAGATATGCATATGCTGCATTTTGAATGCTGGTCACTAGAATGGGATGCGGGTATAAACCTATCAAGCAGGCTTCTTGTGTAGCAGTTGTGTAATTGCTTTGGTCAACAAGTCAAGCACTGTTGTTTATGCTGGCATATGCTGCTATACCAGCCAGACCAGGGCTGTTGTCTGGAAGACCAATGCACTACAGACTTTAAATTGAGATTGAACACCCCAGAGAAAGACCAACACCTAGTCTTGCATTGCCAGACCTTAAGACTAATGGCTGAAGGCCTGAAAATCCATTGCCTCTTTGGCTGGACAAGGCCTGCCCATGAGGCTGTTTGACGGACATGTCAAACAACCAATCACAAATAGTTTCATTCAGTGTCACGTTTTGGAACGTGGAAACGTCCCCACAATAACAGACCGGAGTGTGAAATTCTCTGATGTATTTTAAAGACTCTATGCTGAGGACTTTAAATATTTCACATACTTTTAAAAAAAATCAGCTTTTAGTTGATCTTGATACTGTAAGCTCTTGTCGTCACAGCTGTAAAATTAGGGTTTTTCTCTTTCATCTGGAGGTTTAGCGCCACGGCATCTTTGTTTCCAGGCAGAAGCTTAAAGTATATGGTATTCTTCCTCCCAGGTGGACAACTCCTCTCTCACTGGAGAATCTGAGCCCCAGACTCGTACTCCTGACTTCTCCAATGAAAATCCCCTGGAAACCAGAAACATTGCCTTCTTCTCTACCAACTGTGTTGAAGGTACACAGATAAAACTGCTTAAGTATGTTGGATCCATTATTTACAGTATCAATTCCATAATTTAAAATTACAATATTTAATAGGTACTGCCAGAGGGATTGTCATTAACACCGGTGACCGTACTGTCATGGGTCGTATTGCCACTCTTGCCTCAAGTCTGGAAGGTGGAAAAACACCAATTGCTAAAGAGATTGAGCACTTCATCCACATCATCACTGGTGTAGCTGTCTTCCTTGGTGTCTCCTTCTTCATTCTTTCCCTGATTCTTGGATATGGGTGGTTGGAAGCTGTCATCTTCCTGATTGGTATCATTGTCGCTAATGTACCTGAAGGTCTCCTTGCCACTGTAACCGTAAGTCAGAGTTCAAAGTATACTTCTAGAGCTAAAGTACACTTCACTTGAGCCAGGAATTGTTACTTAACTTGTAATTTAATGTAGGTGTGTCTAACACTGACCGCCAAACGTATGGCGAAGAAGAACTGCCTGGTGAAGAATCTGGAAGCTGTGGAGACTCTTGGCTCGACTTCGACCATCTGCTCTGACAAAACTGGAACTTTGACCCAGAACCGAATGACCGTCGCTCACATGTGGTTTGACAACCAGATTCATGAAGCAGACACCACAGAGAACCAG
>JAUMHP010000040.1:18380309-18397378 GCA_032361065.1 Enteromius trimaculatus
GATTACGTGACACTAACACGGAATTATGCATTAAGAGTTCGTGGTTATTTCACGCAATTCTGTGAGATCAGGTTGTTCTGACACATATAAATAAGATTAGGGCTACCCGATCTCCGGAATGTGAGTAACAGTACGCCAAATATGTTACTGTATGCTACGCGATGGGTAGGGTTAGGGTTGTGGGGTAGGGTTGGGGATAGGTCATTATCATATGCACGTGCACTATGCGTATCATATGCACATTAACAAATGTATCATTTGCACGCGGGAACTGGGTGTTATATGCATGCTAAACACGTACGTGTCCTTTATGCGCCAAAGTTTTTAATGTTTTTTTGCATATTAACCAACACAGTCTCCATTAACACTAGGTTTTTGTTTTAATTTGGCTTACACGGGTTTCCATGAATATGAAATGTATTGCATACATGGACTCACTCATAACAGTCAGGGTGAATTGTTTTCTTTGCTCTTTGCTGTTAAATTCCACTGTATAGAGTCCGCTGTGTTTGAGCTCCAGATGTTTTAGGTTCAGATTTCCAGTGCTTTTGTCCAGAGTTGCGTGGGATTTGAAGTTGGCGTTGGGAATGTCAGTGCTGCCGTCCTCCCGGTCCCATTCAATAACCTTCACAACAACTCCATTATTGTCTCTGTGTTTCCATATAATGCTGGTGGTGCTAGGAAGCGAAGTCACTGGGATGAACGTAACTTCTCCATTCACCGCTTTCCACACATCATCTCCTGTCAATAAGACATCAGTGATTCGACATTATAGAAATTATAATGGCAGCATAAAACATATTTCATTGTATCCCGTAATTATTAGCCTGTATTACTAAAAAAAAGAAGAAAAGTATTCATTATTTTTTATTTTTTACTTCATGTCCAGTTACATTATTCGAAATTTGCAAACTGACTTTTGTCTGTTTTAGAACCACTTTGATTTTTACTCAAAGCCCTTAAAGCACCAAATAAAACCTGAAATTATAAATTAGTGGTTTAAGTTTCTTTTACAACAACGAAAATAGGCTAAACAATGCTTGGCATGGTGGTGCCATGATGCATTTGGAGTGTTATCCAAATACCTAATAATAACGCAGCGCCAGGCGATATCAACTATGCACATGCATTTATACAAACAGCTTAATTTGTAAAAAAAATTAATAAATACATAAAAATCCTTAAGTCAAGTCACTTTTATTTATATAGCGCTTTAACAAACAGATTTTAGCAAAGCACTATAAACATTATCAAATAGAAGAACAGAGTGATGGTAATGTATAATAACGAGAATTAAACTTCATTTATCAAATGCAGAGACGGTCTCTGTAGTCAAGACAACAATAATCACTGGAAATCAGGTGTCCCCAACTAAGCAAGCCAGAGGAGACAGCGGCAAGGAACCAAAACCCCATCCATCCCCATCCCTTAAAATGACAGAAAAGGTACAGGCAGCTCATTACACACGACATTGTCTATTTATTTTACCCACGTTTCTGTTAACTCTAAAACAAAATGCAATGAAGTGAAAAATAAAAATAAAAAATAGCATGTTGTGCCCTATTTTTACAGATTTTACCTGAAACAGATTTGCAGATTATCAAGATCCACATAAAATGGCATAGTCTGAAGAACATCATCTTACTGCTTTCTTCTCCTTGGTTCTGTGCAATCATCTTTGAGTTTGCTGAACACTTCTAACAGTGCACCATTGTGTTGAGTCTGTAGGCTGAGACGGGGACGGTGTCTGTTTGTGTCCTCTTGTGGCAGAAAGAAGAATACAATCTGACCTGTACTTCACAGCAAAGGCAGAAGAATCTCTGATAATCACTGTAACAGTCTCAAGCTTATGTCAAGTGACAAACTTTTATGCCCTCAGCAAAATGTTTTGGATATATTTGCGAATTCTGAGGACCCCCTTGAATCTCAAGGGGCTTATCCTCTTAATAATAACAATTTCATTTTTATTTTATTTTTTGTTGTTTTAGGTGTTCAGGAAACCAATCTAATGTAAAACAGTATTGCATTGTCACTGTTATGGTAAGAAAACAAATATTTGAACACAATATCAATAATAAGGCTGTATACAGTATTTCATGAGCTGTAGTCTAGCAGAAAATAACAACCTTGTTTCTGTCATAGAAAAGGCTCCTAAACCAATGGAAATACAGCCCTCAGATGTGGTATGTGGCAGAGAAGGTAAGAGACATATTCATAGCCTTTAAAAATTATGCAACACATTTTTTCAAAGAAATAAAAACTATAAAACTCGAAAAGTTTACACCACGATCCTCTACAATTATCAAAGTATTAAAATGCCAAAACTTAAATATTGAACAATTAACAATTTTTGCAATCTGACAGAAATTTTTTATACATTTTGTCCCGTATTCACAAAATATTTTATCTTATTTATTTAATAGCACTAAAAGTTTTTAGTTTTAGTTTATTCTTAAAACCTGTTCACGAAGTGCTGAGACAAACATTTACTAAGAAATAGAAGGAAGTCTTAAGCTAAGAGTAAGGGCGGGACTGACCTCGTTGCTATGGATGATGTCAGCATGCTTACTAACTATGCACGCAGTGATTGGCTGACATAGGGGAGGGGAGGAATCTCTGTAAGAGGTTGTTAATAAAAATACTGAGGGCGATGTGTTGCCATATTCAAATAAAGGTTTAAAAAAAGTATTACATTTAAATGAAGATTTTAAAACGCAGGCTAAGTGTCACGAATTAAATAAGATAATATATATGTTCAGGTAAATGTCAGCCTCTATGCTTCTCGTAAAAAGCTTATTGCAGTCAAATGTTTCTAAAAATTGCTGACAACATCCATTTTTAGATAGTGGTGAGTTGGTCTTGGTGACTTAACAATGTCTCGCAGATTTCGGAGCTAGTTTTACTGCAAAAAAATGCTTTGTGAAATACTCCTAGAGCAATATAGGAGTCCTAAATTTAGGACTATTTTTAGCCTTTTCTCCTAAATCTGCAAGTTAGGAGCTACTTTTAGCCTCAAGATGTTTTGTGAATACAGGCCCTGAGCTGCTTTTCGCCAACAACCATAAAAGTAAAAATACTATTGTTAATTAAAATGAATTTAATAATCAATATCCACTCACACATAACAATCAATTGTATTTTGTTCTTGCTGTTTACTGTTTGTTAAAAACATGTTACATTTCTTTTAAACGGAAGTTGACCAGAAGATGGCAGTATTGTATGAAAATGAAATGCCATGCGGTTGTTTGTTATAACACAAGCTCACTGGTATAGAAATAGCAAGGTTTTATTATACTTGCAGTATAATTCTTCTAATTACTGTGTTGTTATCATTAATATTATCGTTATTTTTAGCAAGACACAGACTCACACAGAAAGTTTGATGTTTTACACCAGAATATGAAATAAACACCTCAATCTACTGTAAATACTGTACTTTGTTTAATTTGACATTGCTCATGTTTAATTTGTGTTTTGTACCAAAGTAACTGTGTAGTTTGTCACACGGCCACTGATGTTTCCTCTCACAGTTCACTCAAAGCCATTTTTAGGTCGTGACCCACCAGTTGAGAAACCCTGTCCTAGATTGATCCAGTATGAGATTATATACTCATCTCACTCAGAGCAACCCGTTCCAAAAGTTTCTTCTATATGCCTAAATCATGTAAAATAACTTTCAAATCAGTGCTTTCCAGCTTTCCAGTCCGCAAGACTGAGATAAAAATATCTGTCCAGGTTCACAGAATATCAGATCCGTCTTAAACGAGTTGGAAACACCTGCTCGACAGCAGCACAATAGATGGCATCCTCCACACACCTGTGATGCACAGTGTGTCAAAATGCCTCCGTCTGCACAACTGACATCTTCAGTTCATGGTTCTGTCTGCGTAACCGCCAGCTCTGATCGCGAACAGGAAATTCTTTCTGTCAGTTTGTAGTGAAAAGGTTCTGAAACATTTGCTGTTTTCAGAAGAGCAATGAGCTGCAAATACACTCTCTTATTTTTGTTCCTCTGTGGCTTTGCTGCGCTCTCTGGTAAGTTGTGATTATATTTTGTATAGATGTGTTAGTAGAGTGAACTTTTCTTGATTTTAGGGATGTTACTGTTGGCTTTAATGTATTTAATGTATTGTTGTTGTGAGTAACATTCTAAGGATAGTAATCCACATTATCATTTAGTCTCATGCATACTGTTTTATTTAATATCAAAATAATGACTGAAAATAATGGGAAAATGATCACTGTACATCACTTTTTTTTTTTTTTTTAATCAGTTAACGTAAAGAAGTACTTTATAAAGGAATATTTAAATTCACTTGTAATAGTCCGATGAGGTAGAATATCTCATAAAGGTAACACGTGTTTTTTTTACTGTGGACTCTGCAACTGATAGAGTCATGTTTGGCAATTTTTAACTCAAATCTAGTGATGTTTACATTCAAACCACTGAAATGAGAGTTTGTTCACATCTACCTTTAACAGAAACTCTTGCAGAAAGTGGAATATATAGTTAAGCGGTACAATTCAAGCGGAAACTAGGCCTACCGACAATAGATGCTTTAAAATATCTTCTTTTTTTAAGTGTTTCCATGAATAGCATCCATAGAACTTCTGCATTTCACCGGAGGATTTTCTTATAGTTGCTTTTAAGATAATATAACATGGTTTTTTTTAATCTAAGGGCAAAGGGTTCTTTGAAGACCATAAAATTATTTAGTGCATCACTGCAAGACCCCCTCAGAAACTTCTTTTTTTTTTTTGTCTGAAACATTTTTTTTCTCAGGGCGAGGTTGGCATAGAGTGACTTAATTTTATGCCAACCTAAGACACAAGTCACTGTATAACAAAGTTAGATTCACCAAACTGAATCATTGTTCTTTATTCTCACGACAGGGCCTTTTTCATATAAAATCAGGGCATATATTTAACATTTTTAAACAGCTACGTTAGTTTTAATTTTATACTTATTTCATTTTCTGTTTTGTTTTGAGTTTTGCGTTACTCTTTTTACCGTTTCCTGAATTGCTGTTTCATTATAGTTTTACTGTTTAGATTCGAATGAAAAGACACTGTCTAAAGCAGGTCACATTTGTGACAACTTACCCCATTCAGTTTGATAACACACACTGTTGCTATGGGAGTTAGTGTTTGTTAAATGAACCTCAACATTTCTTTTTAACGAAACAGACAATAATGACAGAATAGAATTTTGAACTGAGATTTGTCTAAGGTTAGTGTCCCCTGACGTCCTGAGAAATGTTTGCTCTTTATAATGTTTGTACGTATTTACTATACTCATAGTAAACCACACATGAGTGCACGAATACTGTCCAGTTTTATTGAATGCTCATGTAACTGTATATATTTTCTGTTATAGTTTCAGAGGAATGTGATCCACAGATACTAGAGGGAACGTCCTGCACCATGAAGCTGCCAACAATAAACATTGACAAATCTACTGAGATCATATGGGTCCATCTCTCTGGTGATGCTGTAATTCGCTGGAAAAATGGGAAGATCAGGAAAACCTCTACTGAACTTACAATAGAAGAAGACGGATCATTGAAATTTGAAAGAGTTACTCTAAAGAACACCGGCAAATATAAATATACTGTTTCTGATGCTGTAGGAACAGAGACTTCTGGAGAAAAGGAAATTCATGTTTATGGTAAGAGGACAGATATGTACACTCTTTCACCACAATAACAAAAGAAAGATTGTATGTTTCTACACTAGTTCCAGCAGAAAATAACCAGCATGTTTCTGTCACAGCAAAGGCTCCTAAACCTATTCTGAGAAGCGACTGCAGTGATGGTGTTAAACTCATCTGTGACACTGGAGACCGTGAAGATCTGACCTTCTCCTGGTATAAAGACACAAATATCATCCAGAATAAAAAAGACTCTGAGCTGGTCTTGTCACCTGAAGAAATAAAGGACAATAAACCATACACCTGCAGAGTAAGCAATCCTGTGAGCTCTGAGCTGAGTGAAGGAGTTACAGGATCATGTAAGTCATCTTTATTTCAGGTTTTCTCGTGCTGCTTCACAGGCTTTGCATTCATTATTATTATGTAGTTATAAATGCTAGTGTCTTATTCTGTCTTAAAGATAGACATTTAAATGTAAACATTTTTTAAACATTTAAATGGTTGTTTCCTGTTTTTACTGCTGACATATAAACATGAAACAATGTTTTTTGTCGAAAAACAACAACAACAACATGTTGATATGGAAAGGTGCTAAACTGTGATCTAACCGAATATATCTCAATGTATTCTAACAGTCAAAACATTTCACTGTAAAATAAACAATAATAAAATAAATAATTATTGCAATAAGTTATCACAACTTAATTTTGCTTTAGTACGACTCACCTGGATTGAGTTTGTTGAGATAACTCAAACTTCTGCAGATTTCAAGTTAAATACAGTTCAAATTGACTTTAAATCCTTTTGCTTCATTCCACATCAAAGCCGTCAAAACTGAGACAACACAAATGTTACTCTGGGGACTAAAAGATGAAGATAAAATAAATAGGTTTATTAACTTTCAGGAGGAAGCAGACAATGTATTTGAGTCAGTGCATTTGTCAGTGTATTTGAGCAACAATGCCTGACATTCCAACCTGATATCACGGCAATTCATACATATTTTACAGGGTGGCTAATTTCTTCTCGTACGTATTTTACAAACAATTCGTATGAATTTGTACAAATGACCTAAACCTAACCCCGCCCCTAAACCTACCCGTCACAGGCTTTTAGACAAATCATACAAAATCGTATGAGTGAGGTCGTTAGATTTAGTACGAATTAGCAGGAATTTGGGACCGTACATACGAATTGGTCGTGAGACTGTGTTGGACATTCCCTTGTCTGTGCAAGGGACAAAACATGCATTTAAAATGTGTCTTTAAAATGCTTTCCAGAATACATAGAAAATGGGTTGTTTGGTCATACTGTAGATTCCAGCCCTCAGAGGAGCTTCTATAGGATGTGTTTTAAACATTTATTAAATGAGGAACACAGATGCTGCAAACTTATTGATGCTTTTACGTCATTCATCAGTAGTCAATAAAACTAACTGTATAAATTATTTACACAGCTGTATTTGATTATACAAAATTAATTCCAAGCATTTACACAGAAGCTTTTAAATAAAAAATTAAGATGATTAGGAGTGTGTCCAACGGACTGACTTATACTGTGCGTTTTAAGGACCTGTACATTATTACGCATTGAGCAATTCTTTTTTTTAAATTTTGTGGGTGGTTTTTTGTTTTGTTTTTTAATGATCCACTTGTTTGTTACTGATTTCCTAATGTTTGCTTACAGGTCCAAGTCCTGAAGGTAAAAGCTCATTTCCTGCTAAACTCTTTGGCTTTGATTTCTGGATCATGGTGAGCATTTTATCAGGTGGAGGAACCCTTCTTCTGCTGCTGATATGTGTTCTCATCATCTGTGCCTGTCGAAGCTGTAAACAAAAGAAGCAGCTGGAACAAGGTAAGAGACGTCCTCAACACCTCTGAAATTATACATTGAGGGTTTGTATTTTCAACAAAAAGGAAATCAGATTATAAAGCTGTCACTGTTAAATAAATGTGGTCATAGAATTAAAAAAAGACAAAACAAAACCAAAAAAAAAAAACCTGTTATACATTGTGCTAACCAGTTTAAAACAGGAAGGTACATTCTTTTCCCAAAGATTCAATAGTGTCATATGCATTTGATTAATGTCAGATGCTCTATTATATGATATTATACTGAAACTTAAACACATTTCATGTGTAATATATATATATATATATACCATGTTAAGCCACTGATGGATAATACATTTTCCAAATCTCTCTGTTTCGATGGCTCCAGACAGATCTAGAAACAAGATCTAACAAGCTCCGCTAAATATCCTGTATACAGATGCTTTATGTGGTTTTCTGAAACATTAAAAGAGCAATCAGCACTAAAAGTTTTCTAAGAATACACATAATCAGCACTTTCAGTAGAATAGCTTATAAGTGGTGATCAATATATCACCAGGGCTGATATTGACTATGTACAATTTCTATAATCACAGTACACAAACATAATAAAATCACGAAGCGCACTGCTGTTTTTAACCTGCTACCTGAAGATAAATCTGCACAATTACGTTTTAAGTTAAAAAAGAATAGATAAGATAGTTTAAATAGCACAATTTAGCAAATTGAGGGGATAAAATCATAATGAAAGAGCAAAGAAAGATTGTTTTTTTTTTATTTTGGATGCAATTTCTAAATAGTGTGATATCATATACAGTCATCATCCACAATATTGGCATCAAAAATAGACAAATATTCTTCTTAAAAATTTTATGAATATTTTCATTTTTTATATTTTCCAGATGAAGATGAGCTCAGGCTGAGAGTTTTAGATCAAAACGGTACAGCCAGATCCAAACACACTGCTAGGGGGCAACCGGCGCCCCCCATCCCACAAGAAGACCTATCTCCACCGACCCCGACCCAAACCCAGGCTCAACCCAAAGCCCAGGTCCGCGGCCGACCCCCACCACCGCCTGAGGACGACGACGAGGATCCTCCACCCTTACCTCGGCCGAGGAATAAACAACACCGCAAGAGACATGAAGAGCCGTACCGACCAATGGAATGAGACACTGAAACATGGGGCCTTTATGGAGTCATACTCAGCCATGCATCTTAGGAAGAATGTCAAAAGGGTCCTTGTACATACAAGAAAAACAGATGGTAATTTATACTCAAAGCTCCATAAACAATAGTCCTTACAACTTCTTCTGAGAAATGATTTATGTTATGATTCACACTGCAAAATATTGTTTTGACATTTAAAAGCTTCCCTTTTTTGGTTTAAAAATAAGAAAAGGTATATAGTGAGCGAGTATATCTTACAAAATGTGTTCTGCCTTATTCTGAGCTCACACTGCATGATTTTAGCCCATTTTTTTCACTCACCGAATTTGTGAAATTATCAAAGACCTACAGCCATTGAGAGAGAAAGATACAGGGAAGCTCAGCGAGGACTTTTACATAAAGTTCGCACTTATATATAATTAAATTAAGTAGAAGATAAGCATATTTGGCGTGCTGTCCGGGGAGAGGGCTCCGACCCGATCCCCAAGCGCTCCCCCCGAAGTAAAGGAGGATATTTTTGTTAACGGAGTGGAGTTGGGGCGGCAGAGGGTTGCTGAATTTGAGATACAGAGGTAGAACATTCTGGATATTTTTGAGGAGACTCCTGGTTTTAGCTGGTCATTCTAGAGGGTCTCCAAGCCTGACCAGCTATAACCAATTTGGCCAGCTGGGAAATTGCCAAAACCGCTCTAAAACCAGCCTAAACCAGCTGAGACCAGGGTGGTCGACCAGTTAAAACCAGGCTGGCTCCGGTTTTAGCTGTTTTTTTTAGTAGGGCAGGCTATATGAAGACTAAGAGGGAGCTAGGATTTTTCTTAAATAGTATTCTTCTATAAAGATCAAAATATTTATTGCAATTGCCATTTTGTGTGAATTTCACATGCTATAAGATATAAAGTCTTTAGAAAATGCACAAAACGGTGGTTTCACTTTCAAGTAGGGCACTTAGATTTGTGAATATAAAATTTTCCCAGCAGAAGTATGCTGTTAACAACAAGTCATCTTTGCTACTGTAATTAACCTATTGTGTGTTTGGTAGGACTTTAGACAATAATATCAGTGTGATCTTGCGTTATTTCCTCATCGCTTCTTGTGTGAGTTTGGTTGTTTACGGAGCAGAAAGCAGCTTTTCTTGTAAAGTCATGCAGTGTTTGACCTCCTGTCACCGTGCAGTGTGAACCCAGCAGCGACTGCATGCTAACACACACAGTCGTGCAGTGTGAAAACAACTGTGATCCCATGACTTAGAAAACCAAGCAGTGTGAACGCACCATTAGTCTAAGTTCAATCCTGTCTCATGAAAGCGTGTATAATTTCATAAACGTACCTGGCTGCGCTTTTTAGTGAGACATGAAATATGTACCAATAAGTACATATCACTGCAGTTTCCAAGAGAAATGAACACTAGAGGCAGTGAAACTCTCACACCTTTTATTCCTTTTCAAGGAAATTTACAGGTTTGATTAAATAAAGCATCATTTTTTACACATTTCCAGCTTCATATCTCTGTTTTCATAGACTGTACTCCGTGAGCTACCGAACAAACCGAGATGTACTTGAGAGACGAGGAGCTCCGGTTCAATCCTGTGTAACTACGCTTCAGTAAAACAGTTCAGATCTGTGAAAAAGGAAGTTGAAATGACACGGTTTCCTCAACAAATGCCTTTTTATATCAGTTTCGGGTAGATTTAGGGTTGGATTTGGTGTAGGGCATATTTCCAACATGACAGAGTATTAGCTATTAAAAACATTCCAGATATTTAACGTAATAAGATCGCAGCAAAACTTACCTATATCATATAAAAATGTGCCAGAGTCCACGTATTGAACCTGTGTTTTAGCGTCACTCTGGGTTCATTTCTCTTTGAAACTGTGGCAGACATTACAGGACATTACTGTAAAATGATATAGAATTAGTGGCTATAGCTTAAAGTAGAAACAAATTAATATTAAAGCAAAAAGTGAACGGTATCCGTAATGAAACATGAATCCACATACTTTACATAGAATCACATGCACTGGCTAGGATCACAAAACATTGTTTATGTTGGTAACTACACCAAGCTCGAAAGCAGTTGCTACCTTGATCTGTTTGTACTGGAAGCCAGTTCCCACCACTGAATAACAAAGATTTGTGGCTTTTAATGACATAATCAACCGAAGAACAACTCAAGTGATCAAAACAACGTTACTCCACAAGTATCCAGAGATGTCTAACTTCCAAACAGCAGAATACAGTGAATTTAAGTCTGTTTGTGAGGTGAACCTGAGCATATGACTGAATTTTCTTTTTTTTTTTCTATTTTCTCTCATGTTTTATTTGGCACACCTGTAGATCTAAATGCATTGTGTTTTTATTTATTAACTTAGCAGTTATGCCATTCTAACAGAAGACTTTCGAATTGAGCTTATGTTAAATGAACCTGCTTTTTTTCTTTTTGTTTTGTCACTTTTAGTTATTATTCCTTTTGTGTGTTTATTTTCTTTCACTATAAAAGTGAAAAATAAATAATTTATATATTTCAATGTCTGTGCATCATTTCAAATATTTTTCAGTTCAAAGTTTTCAGTTCGTTCTTTTGCATCACTTCCCCATTAATGTCTTCTCAGAACAGTTTTAAAACTATATAAGATATAATAGAGAATTGTGGGTGTTATTGTGGGGGTTTCGTTTTGACAATTGCACAGAATCAAGCAAATGCAAAGCATGCTTTTGTAATGCAAAACACATTTCAGGTCTTGTTTTCTGTGGTGACGTTTTCACACTAAAAATCATCCTCTAGCTAGCGAGCGTGAAGGTCTTCAGGGATGTGGTTAACTGCATCGCATTTCACCCACTGACATGTCAGCTTTTTTTGTATTGTCTGCTGTTTTCCTGTGCGTGGGAGATGATGAGATGATATGGCCTCGGAAGGCTGCACAAGACACATTTAACACAAAAGATCAACTTGTTTTCCAAAATATTTTGAAAGTCTATTATTTCCATTCATGCTGTGAAAATATGCTCCCGTAGCTTACTAACAGGAATGAACAATAGCATAATAAGGTCCACTCATGAGGTAAACGGAGATGTTTCTAAGAAACCTGTTCTTTTAAAAGCCAGTGAAAGTATATTGGTGACCCTGGACCACAAAACCAGTCTTAAGTCGCTGGGGTATATTTATAGCAAAGGCCAAAAATATATTGTATGGGTCAAAATTATAGATTTTTCTTTTATGCCAAAAATCATAAAGATCATCTTCCATAAAGATATTTTGTAAATGTCCTATTTTTAATATTGTGAAATTGTATTGCAATGTAAAATAACAATTTTCTATTTTAATATACATTAAAATCAAGTTTATATCTGTAATGCGCAGCTGTATTTTCAGCATCATTACTCCAGTCTTCTGTTTCAGAGTCTTCAGAATCATTCTGATATACTGATTTATTATCAGTGCTGGAAACCGTTGTGCTGCTTTATATTTTTTTGAAACCTGTGATATTTTAGGATTAGGATAACAATATACATTACCATTCAAAGGCTTGGAGTCAATAAAGTTTTAGTCTTTTTTTTTTATTTGTAAGAAATGTAAAACTTTTATTCAGCTAGGATGTGTTACATTAGTAATAATTATACAGTTAGAAAAGATTTATATTTTTAATAATGCTGTTTTTAGAACTTTTTATTGATCAAATAATCTCGAAAAAATATTGCAGTTTCCAAAATATATTTACCATCACAACTTTGCCAATATTCACTTTAGACAGGGGTAATGACTGCAGCTTTGCATCACAGAAATAAATTGGATTTTAAAATATATTACATTATTTTAAATGATAAAATATTTCACAATATTTCTTTGTTTTTGATCAAATGAATGCAGCTTTGATTAACATAATAAACATAAAAAAATATATAGGCTATATATATATATATATCAGAGACGCACACACATTAACACACGCGCTCATGTTGCTAGTGCTACACTTTATCTGTAACACTGATTAAAAACATCTTGACTTCTCACCGGCGAGAAGACAACGGCGCTGTTAGTGAAAAAGGGAAGCTAAAATATGATGTTTTTCCGAACACTTTTGAGAGATGCACAGACTCAGAGGTGATTCACACGCTCACTCAATCTCTCTTAAACACACTCATAACTTATTAACTGCATCAGTCTGCTATAAATGGCTCTAGCCTCACCTACTAGGTCTAAAATTATGTTTTGGAATTAACTACAGAAACCTGCTACAAAAACAATAAAAGCCCCAAATAAACCTTCACGGACATTCCAATGGTTTCCATTAAAATACCTGAAACCATTCACTTTTTAAAGTAAAACTATTACAAAATTCCTTTTTGTAGTGTGTTTTTGGGCACTTTTTCTATAGGTTTTAACAGAATCCATCACATACCAGTGGGCACAATTATACTTTCCATTAAAACCAATACGAGATGCGGAAGAAATGATCCTACTCACAATGGCGCTTTAAGTACAAAAACCAGACAAATACCTTACAATATATCTGATTGATGTCTTGAGATGTGGAAACCGTAGTATCCAGTAATTGTAGTATTATTCGAAAAATCTTTTTTTTTTTCTTCTATCAACTCAATGCCCCTTACGTAGACTTTGAAAGATAAATATTCAAAAGGTTTTTTTTTTTTGCATAAATACACTGTTGGCATTTTGCTTATGCTTGACTTTACAGCCCAAAGCATGTTTAAATAGCTGGAAGACTGAATGCACTAAAACTGGTTTATTAAATAAGAATGTCCATTTTTGGTATTAATATTTAGTCTGGTAATACCAGCAATGCCTGTTAACGACGTTTTTTTCCGATTAATCATAATTATCCACAATTATCAGCCGAGAAGTGTCTGCTAATCTTGGTTTGGGTCAGAAATTTGTCATCATGGAAAAAAGAGACGCTTCAATCTCATTTGTGGCAAGTTCATCTCAAAGGCTTACTAAAACTACACGTGTTTCTATCTGTATGTAGGTGTTTCCTGTTTTTGGCTGTCCAAACAGGAAGTGGCTAAAATTGGTGTTCATCTCTTTCTTAGATACATCAGAAGCATGACAACAAAGCAGTCAGGGGCTACTAACAAACAACAATTAAACGTACTATGATTTAAAACAAAAGTCTGCTGCAAAGGCATTTAATCATTTTTTAAAAGACAGTTGTCTTTTCTTAAAACCAGAATTGTAATCATTTTATACTGTGCTCTTGGCCAAAACACTGCAGTTCATTCAATCTACTGTCCAGTAAGCAGAAGGAAACCCTACACTGATTAAAAGTGGATCCTCACTTCTCTATTTTTATTTTGAGCAGAAACCACACACGTCTAATGATAGTGGTAAATCTGCACTGACTTGAGCTCATAAAGATGAACATTAAACTTAATAAACTGAGCATAGACTCAATATCGCAGCATAATAATCAAATTAGCCATTAAAGCTGATGTAGTATAAAGCAGTGCAGTGGTTTATGGCTGACAGTCAGAAGGTTGATGGTTCGAACCCACCATGAAGTGTCAGAGCGGTGTCAGTGCCAACACGGTTTCAGTGATCTTCATGTAGAACACTAGATGGCATGAGAGACTTGTGTGCTCTGATCTGCTGCTGAGAGAATATTAACTCAATTTAAAAGTCATTTTGCTACTGCACAGATTACAGTTATGATTCTAGAATGAATTAATAATTGACTGCTGGGCGTTGAGTTAATAGAAAAATAATGATTTTTCTAATAATACTGCAATTATACTACGGTTGCCACACTTCAAGACATCAATCAGATGATATATTTTAAGGTGTTTGTCTGGTTTTTGTACTTAAATACTTTTGTTTGTTTATTTGACCGTTTATTTATTGTCATTTTAAATTAAGTTAAAATCCATAAATCAATCAATCTATCTAATCTGTCTAGATATGTCTATCTATTTTAAAAAAAACGATTTGCTTGTTTGTTTATATCGCCATTTTAAATTAAATGTATCTATCTATCTATCTATCTATCTATCTATCTATCTATCTATCTATCCATCCATCCATCCATCCATCCATCCATCCATCCATCCATCCATCCATCCATCTATCTATCTATCTATCTATCTATCTATCTATCTATCTACAGCAGGTGTGGGGAACCTTGACCCTCATCCTGCAAGATTTCCATGTTTCCCTGCGCAAACACATGGCTGTTGGATCCATCTGATTCGAGTCAGGTGTTGTGAAGCAGGGTTGTATGAAAAACTTAGAGGACTGCGGCCCTTGAGGACCTGGGTTCCCCACCCCTGATCTACAGTGAGGTCGATAAGTATTTGATCACCCTGTGTTTTGCAAGGTCTCTTACTTAGAAATGATGGAGGGGTCTACCACCATAGGTGCATTTCCACAGTGAGAGACAGAATCTAATAAGAAAAATCCGGAAATCACATTGTATGATTTTTTAACAATGTATTTGGGAATTACTGTGTCAAATAAGTATTGAGAACTATTATATTTGGAACAGAAGCCTTTGTTAACAATTCCAGAGGTCAAACGTAAGTTTCACTCATCATTCCTCTTCTTTCCTCTTCTTCCACGGCGAATGGAGTTAAGACCAAAAAGACCAAAAAGCTCTACTTTTAGGACATTACAGGACTTTCTCCCATATCTAATATTTTATTTATTTGTTTATATGTTCATATAGTTATCGTCATTTTAGATTAAGTTAAAATCAATCAATCATTCAATCTGTCATCTCTCTAATCTTTTTGAAATGTTTGTTTTATTTATTGGCATATATTAAATTAAGTTAAAATATATCTATCTATCTATCTGTCTATCTGTCTATCTGTCTGTCTGTCTACCTATCTATATGGTGTGTGACGCAGCGTGCGTGACGTTGCTCCGGTCTCTCGCAGGGAATCCCGCTTCACTTCCGTCACTCGGTAGTTTCGGTAGTTGAACCTCCGCGAGCGCGAATCAATCACGCGTCCGTCACTCGTCTCCCGCTCGCGCTCGCGCTCAAACGGAGCACGTGACGTCACCGCAGCGAGGGACTCAGGTTCTCAGGTGTATCCCGGTCCTGTCTGTCTTTCCGGCGATCGGTCGGTCGGTCTTCGGCTCGCACCGGGAATAAAGCGGCGGACCGCGCGTCTCCAGCGACATGGGAAAGACTCGAGCGCTGCTCCTGCTGTGCGCCGCTGTCGGTGAGTTTCCTGCGGGAAAATAAAATCTCAACTACAAATGTAGCAAAGAAATGACAAGCCCTCCGCGAACGGCGTGCGTCTGTTGTATTGACAAGTAACAGCGTTCCTGTCAGAAACATCGAAGTGTTTTGCCAGGTGACCTAAAAATGTGTTTCACGTGGTGACATCTCAATTAGCTGCTTTACCTTCTGACAAAATATGATTTACTATGAAGCTGATTACATAAGATTGTAGTGATTGCACTTTTTACAGCCTTGATCATTGCTTGCTTTGCACACTTAATGGTAATGGGACCTTACAGTCATTATAGAGTTATTATGCAGTATTTTTTATCTCATGATTATATTGATGAAAAATTACAGTAGCCTTAATACCTCAAAGGAAAAGTGAATGCATAATGAAGTATAATTTAGATTTGCATATTTATTAACTCTAGTTATAACCCCTATAGGATTCATCTGCTTTGAATTCTTAGAATTTTTATTTATTTTTTTATTATTATTTGCATCATCAAAATTTACGATAAACTCCTCAAAAATCATATTAAATGAGATCATTCTAGAACTGTTATCAGATTTGCATGGTCAGGTACTGTAAATACCTAAAGCAAAGGTATTTAAACATATCCAATAGACACAAGTTTATCTAAGTTTATCTAATTTTAGATCTTGTTGCAAATTCTTCCATGCCCAGGGTGCACAATAAGAAAATGCAGTTTTAAAGCAAACACTTGGAAGAGCGTAGCTGGTAATTGCCAACACAAAGACAAAGAAGAGTACAGAGATGAGCTGGAAGTTTATCTAAAAATGCTTAACAGATAGAAATGTAAAAGTGCTGATTTCTACATACTGTATGGGTGATTCTAAAACCGTAGGTACGTTTGGTGTTTGAAGTCTTTTACTGTCAAATTCTATTACTAAGGTAGGGTAACTATCCTGACAACAATGTAACACAATTGCTAGATTTATTTATTTATATTTTTCCAAAAAACTTGTTGCATAAATGCTAATCATGACATGACACTATAAGAATATGATTAAAAGAGCTTTAAATAACCCAATGTGAGATCAGTAATACATTCTGTTTTGCTTTTGATATTGTGGTAAGAGACTTGATGTTCTAGAAAACAACTCTTGGTGTAAAAAGTTTTTAGATTAAAGTTCTCAGAGAGAGCACAGATACTTTTTAGTGCTTCAGATCTTATCAGTGAGTGAAAGTGACATCATTTCCTGTAACT
>JAUMHP010000040.1:18397478-18423776 GCA_032361065.1 Enteromius trimaculatus
TAGCAACCACCCAGAACACCCTAATAAACACCTAGCAACCAGAAAGAACACCCTAATAAAAACAACAACAATCAGAACACCCTAGCAACCACCCAGAACACCCTAATAAACACCTAGCAACCAGAAAGAACACCCTAATAAAAACAACAACAATCAGAAGACCCAAGAAACTACATAGCAACCACCCAGCTCACTCTAATAAGCAACCAGAAAGTAGACCCTACCAAAAATACCCAGCAACCATCAAAACACCCTAGCAACCACCCAGTACACCCTAATTAACACCTAGCAACACGAAAGACCACCCTACTAAAAATCAACCATCAGAACACCCTAGCAACAACCTAGCAACCGCCCAGTACACCCTAATAAATACCATCAGAAGGCCTTTGCAACTCTCAGTAAACAGCCAGGTCACATTAGCAATGACCTAGCAACCCAGAAGTCTTTTTAGCCGCAGATCATCTATCATAAATATGTTTCTGTGGTGTATAAATCTACAGTAAAGTGATAGATCTATTCAGTTGGAATCAGTAATACGGTATGATTTCAGAATAATGCCATTATTGGTCATTAATGATTATATTTACCACAAAGCAACAGAGAAGATTAGATTCATTTATTTCCCCCCAGAATTACCTTGATTAAGGGATTCCAGTAAAACACGTATATCCCAGCAATATTGATGTTCATAATTCTGAGGTTTCCTGTAAAACTACTCCAAAAATGGATTTCACATGCTCACGCTGACTTAATGTTTTAATATCTGACAAACGTGCCATGCAATGACGTTCAAATACAGCGTTATTAACCTTGAATTCAATCCAATCCAAAGCCAGACGGTTCTGCTCGACCCACTGCTTTAAGCTCAATGAGAAGAACATATAACAACATTAACAAGACACTGTTGAAGTAGATCTGCAAGGAAACTGTATTAGGTTTGGTATCTGTGACGAGCCGCTGCCTTTGGCACAAGAACGCGAGGATGTGGCAGGACTGAGAGCCGGAGATGCGTAAGGAAATGAGAAGCAGGAGTTTGATAACAGACGGACACTGCTCACCATCACATTACAGCCTGAAGAGAAACAACAACACGCTTAAGAGATACTTCATAAAGAAAATTTATATCTATAAATGTATCATTTTTAATATTAATTTTTATATTATATTTAGCTTTATAATACAGTGTATATATATATTTTTTAAATAATGCTTTTATTAAAAGCAAAACATATTATATTTTATTATCTATTTGTTGGCAGTTCTGAAGTTGATAAGAATAAAAATGTATACTGTTATTCATCAAGAATGCAATAAATTGCTCAAAAGTAATAATTTTTATAGAATATTTAGTTTTATAATACACAGTACACAATTTATACATTTTTAAAAAGAAAATTGAATAAAAGCAAAATATATTATATTATATATTATATTATATTATATTATATTTTTTGTCAATTTGGGGGTGGGTAAAAATAAAAACAAATACTTCTATACATCAGGGCTTCATGAAATTGTTTAAAAGTAACAGTGTAAGTAAACAGTAAAAGTAAAAATAAAATGTATCATGGTTTCCGAAAAAATATTCAGCAGCACAGCAACTGTTTTAAATATTAATAATAATCATAATTGTTTCTTGAGCAGTAAACCAGTATATTATTATGATTTCTGAAGGATCATGTGACACTGAAGACTGAAGTTTTTACTGTATTATTAATCAAATAAACTTTTGGATTGTGCGCAGTAAAAAAATAAATGAAGTTGAACTTAAAATTTTAAGACAACCTGCTTTGGCAGATTTTGAAAAAAAAAAAAAAAAAACTTACAAACTAAAAACAAGAAGATGAGAAACTCAATTTGCTGAAGCTGGTTGCCTTAAAAATGTAAGTTTGCTCAACTTTTTTTTAAAAGTTATTGTTAGTGACAGGCTGATTAAATGTTTTGAATTAAAAGCTGTGAATATTCGCTCACATTCTTACTCACAGCTGAGAAACGCATGTAATGATGTGACATCTGTCTCTATATGATTCATGCAGACGCAACTTTAACTCAAACTGCTATTGTTCTGCACAACACAGCCTCTAATTAAACCCGACTGATTCAGACTCCATTCATTCATTCATCAGTCTATCCAGTGTCTGTCTCACTGCAGACGTTTCCTTGTTTACTCTGTTGTTAAATCTAAGGCCTGGGATTCACCAGCAGCTCGTAAGCTGAAAGACAGACTGTGCTGTTGTGTTGTGGCCAGTCTGTGATTATGTAGCATGGACCACAGCCGCAAACAAAATAGCTTTGTGTGAGCAGACTGGACTAGCGTTGGTGGTTAATGCTGGACGAGCTGTGGTCAGCGGAGGCTCTTTAGACAGTGACTCAGAGCTCAGACCTCAAACACTTGCCGGCCACCAGCAGCACACACGACACTGGACAGCAGTGACCGGTTCATTAAACACACAGAGCTCCTGTGAAATTCACTGAATGCTACTAGAAGACATATTCAGCTCAATTTCAGCAGCTGAACAAATCATTGAACTTTGCATGCTTGAAGGGGCAGTGGCTGATTGTAAGCTGTAAAAAAAAAAATGTGTAAACATATATATATATATGTGTATATATATGGTTTCATGCCGCCTCAGAATCCTGCATTTGATTAAAAAATAATCATATTATTGCAATTTAAAAGAGCTATTTTCTATGTGAATTTATATAAAATTTCATTTCAGTGAAGCTGAATTCTCAGCATCATTACTCCAGTCCAGAAATCATTCTAATATGCTGATTTACTGCTCAAGAAACATTTCTGATTATTATCAATGTTGTGCTATGTTATAATATATATATGTTGAAACTGTGATACATTTTATTTTTCAGGATTCACAGATCAATAGAAAGTTCAAAAGAACATTATTTGAAATAGAAATATTTTGTAAAATTAAAAATCTTTTGATCAGTGCAATGCATTCTTGATCGATATAAAAAAAAAAAAAAAAAAAAAAACCCTACCCCCAAACGTTTGGATTGGTAGTGTTTACAACATTAAATAAATATAATACTTATATGTATGCTCTTATATGTTTATGAAAACATTATTTATTGCTGTAATCATTATTATTTTAAAGTATAAATTATATATTATTAAAAATTAAATGCATACAATTTTATAAATAAAATTTTAAATATATATTATGTTTTTGTATTTGTCTGATATAATATCTAACTTATTATATAATTTATTTGTATAATATATTACATATCATTTAAAATTAAATACATACCATTTTAAAAAATATATTTTATGTTTTTGTATTTTTATGATATAATATATAATTAATTTGAGTAATAAATTATACATTATTTAAAATTAAATACATATAGTTTTATATTTAAAATTTTATATATACATATATATGTATGTAATTGTAGGTAGGTGTATTTTCATTTATCATACTGTATGTGTGTGTATATTAGTGTTCACTCAGAGTCTCTCTGTTGTGTTCGTCGGAGAGTAACCATGGCTCTGTTCAGGAAGCCGTCCTCTATATCTAGGCCACAGAGTTTGGTGCGGTCAGTTCAGCTTTTCTCCCTCCAGGAGTGTGAGGAAACTGCTCAATAAAAAAGTCATTAGTCACCCACAAAATCAATTAATAACTCAGAAAGTCCTGGGACAAAGTGACTTCCAGCCCTCCTCCGGCAGCCATCGCTCAAACTATTATGCGGATGAGGGCCTACCAAATTAGCCAGAAGATTCCAGCGAATGGGATTGTCGAGAAGAAATCCACAGATTAATAAATTAGCAACGGAAACAGGGTAAGCTCCCAAACGAGGAGGAGGAAGTCGTTAACCACGCGGCAGAAGTACGGTGGAGGGTACGGATCCCATCGGAGCTCCGGATGCTCCATTATCAAAGTCTAGGAGGCTCTCTGTGGTTTGGGGAAGTGGCTCTGGCCGTGTGCTGCTCCATGCCAGTATCGACCGTTATATTGGCATTTCTTGTTGCGGTCGCACAGCTTCGGGACAGCGGTGATGGGACGGAGTGGCATGAAGCGGCCGGGTGCTTTTGGAACGACCGCATGCTTCTTAAACGTCCTTCAGCATCACCGTCAGCGCTTAATTGCTGCAAAAGTAATCAAATGGAGTAGGCCAGATGTGACAGATGATTTCTTACTAGTGTACACACTTACATCAGACAGGAGCTGTTGTTAGGCCACATCTTCAGCAGGACAAAGAACTATAGATTAATATCACTATGTTTAAATATCTGATATGATATAGTTTTAGTTTGAATTTTTCTAAGCCTAAAATTCACTTGAAATGTAAGAACTTCAAGTTAAACTTATTTCCATTATTTTCTAAGGGAAATGTTCAATTAAACTTTATACGAAATATTTAGATTTTATATAAATGTATTAGCTAAAACTATTTTTAATATAATAACAACACTGACGCTGTGCAGTAAAACAAAATATTATTTTATATATATATATACGTTAGAATATACTCAATATAATATAGAAGCTGCTCCACAATATACAGTGTTGCTTCTAAATATATCTTTTCACTGGAGGACATGTAAGATTCTGGAGATGGATTCTGTTGTTAACAAAGGCCATTTCTCCATGAAGAGGGTTGCTGTTTTACTCAGTGGCACTGGATCAGGGGATTGTGGGAAGTCAGTAGACCACCGCGCTGTGTTTGCACGTCCATCAGAACCTCAGCATCAGATGCTGGGACAGGAAAAGCGCTGACGGCACTCAGGGAAATACGCAGGTGGAGGGACAGGTTTAGAAAGCCAAAGAAAGGTGGAGAAAGTGCTACTTCATCCTGAGCGTTTGGCCTCGGGCTGCTGATGACAGCGAACAGTCGACTATTGTCCTCGCACATCCAGCCTAAACATCTCAGCAGTCACTCAGATCATTTGTGTCTATAAAACATCAGACAAAGCGCTCGTCGAGCAGCGATTAGCGCTCTCAGTTACAGTCTTCAAAGGAACAAAGAGGCTCCTGTCAAGAGCCATGTTGCAATCAATGGCAACACCCTCCGATCCTCAGCCAGTCTATTCATGCTTTATGGGACACTGATCAATATTTGTAGGCTGCCGCTGCCAGTTTCTGGCTCGGCGTCTCTGCTGGATCACTGAGGAGTGTATCGAGGATCTACAGCACGACTCACTCAGTATCGACTGCTCTGGTGAAGGTGTACATACACTCACACGACACAGCTCGGCTCACGTCACACAAGTCAACATGAAAGCATTGTGTGTATGCAACCTGCTGGATTTTAGAATTAAACAGGATATTCAATGAGGAAAAAAAAGTAGAGTGGGACTTGATTTTGTGAATAGAATAATTCACACAAAAATTCTAATTATGTCATCATTCGTTCATGTTTTTTTTTTTATTAAAACACTGAAATAATATAAATATTTACATTATATTCATTTTTTTATTATTTATAAATAAGTAAAAATTTTACATAAATATTATTTCATTAAATATTTGTAAAACTTTCAATTTTATTTAAAAGAAGTGATAAGAAATACTGAGAAAGGAACATTTATAAAAAGGTATAAAAACTTACATAGAAACACTTTTCTTTTGGAATAATTATCATCACATACATTTAAAAGGACTTTTGTGCACAATCATCAGCACATGATTTCACCTTTTATGTTTTCCTTAAACTAAAAATAGTAAATTATTTAATTTAAAAACATTTTTTTTTTTTATTAAATTATTTTATAAACATATTATGAAAAATATCTGTATAAAATATCTGTACATTTTAAATAATTTAAATTTAATAAATAAATAAACAAGCCAGGAAAGGATATCCATGTTTGAGTTTGGCATGCAGTGTCTCTAGTTTCCCATATATCTCCTAAAATAAAAGTACAAAGGCGTTTAACTGATTTTTTGCTCAAAGTCTGTTACACTGGTTATTGTTGCAGTTTAACCAGCAAAGCAATGCTAAAACCAGTAGAAAAGTGTGCAAAACGGGGGAGTCCAACAAAACCCCTGTCCAGGTTCAGTTGGATGCCAGCTGATCCAGTTTTTTTCAGCAAGAAAGGAGATTGTAGAGAAATGAAAATAAAAGGAAATGAAGAGGCTTTATTAGAGATCCTCTTCCTGCGCTGCGGATGTTGTGTGGAGCGGCACAGAGCGCAGATCAAACAGACCGGCAGGACTCTCAGATCCTGGGCCAGCCCGCCACATGGTCCGGCTCCCCCGGGGCATGGGCGGGGTCAAGAGGAGAAGGGGGCGGGGTCTCAGAGGCCAGTCTGTAATGCACTCCCATAGATTACAGAGACTGTGAGGACAGCGTGGGATCATACCGCATCACGGTCTGAAGACTACTGGAACGAACAAGCACAAAGGTCATTTATTTATTCTACACGTGCCTGAGATTACATGGAGAACAAATGGAAAGTCTCCTGCTTCTCAGACATTTCTCCAAAAGACCCAAAGTTCTCCTTTCATTAGAAATCTCAGTAACGCCTCAAACAGTGCTCAGATCCCAAAAAATGATTTAAAAATGAACTCAAAAATATCTCATCTCTTTATTATCAGTGTTATCAGTCACGTCTCTTTATTAATAATTCTTCTCCCAAGTCAAAATTGCCTAATGTATGTGCACTGTCCTCCAAAAGTTTGGACTATAAAGCTCATAGGAGCTTAGTCTGGCCAAGCTACCTTACTACCCGACTTCTTGGAGGCGGGCTTAACCTGCGTCCATCAGATGCCTCTGTATACTACTGGACGAATCTACAACCAATCAGAACCACTCATTCCGATGACGTATGCGTAGCGACGTTTCGTTTCTCATTGGTTCCCACTTATTTGGGAACGGGAATGCTTTAAAACGGCAGCTTTGCCAGACTAACTTTGCTCGCGAAATGAATGTAGCCTCAAAGAAAGTATGGGCGGTCCCAGGCTAGCTGTTATGAGAAAAGGCTATAAACAGTCCTCCACCTGCAGGATCTTCACATGTGGTCCCACCTACAGTAAAAGCCAGGACAACTTCTTTATGTTTACAGACATGACATAATGACAAATTCCCCACAAATTCCTATTACCAGTACCTATTTAAAGGAGAAAACATTATTATAGACTTACTGTTGTGAATCGGGCTATGAGGTCAGGAGATAATTTTGAACACTGTCTGGTTATGTACTCGCACAGATATTTACTTTGGATCAAGACTTAAAAGATTTAGATCAAAAATAAATACTATCAGTATATATATAATTGTAGTGATTTATCGTTTTAGGCGTTCTCTCTATATTCACTGTCCTTTTTTATTTTCCTCTAAGTGCTCGTGTCTACAAACACACAGAAACACACACCGAGTTCACGTTAGTCCATTTCAGCCCAGCCGTGTTTAAGCAGTAGCGCTAAACGGAGCGAGACACAGAGGCTAGACATGACTACGGCTTTCTTCCTCGGCCAGACGGAGACCAGAGGAGAGTCTGTCCGGCTGTGTGCTGTATCACTGATGCTGCTGTGACTAAACATAGACAACTGCTCTGCCGCTCGCTGCTTCTCCTCTGACTAAGCATAGCTCACCACGAGCACACACACACACGGGCGCCTGGACGACTGCGCTGGAAACAGGTGATGCGAACTGCGCCAAGAGCCGCTGAGTCACACGGACATAATTACTGCAGCAGACGCGCATCGTAAAGTTTGTGGATGGCATTCTCGCAGACGGACGCATGCGGGCTTTAAAAGGAGACGCACAAGATGAACTATTTGTGTCTGTGTGATGAGAGCGAGTCGTCTGTCCGAAAGAACCGGCTTCATAGGTGCAAAAAAAAAGACGGATGGACAGGGATGAGAGAGAATACAGTATGTAAATAAATATGATAAGAGTCAAAGATCGAGATGATAGCAGTCAAATACGGTCGAGGAATCTACTGTACAGGCCAAAGAAGAAGAGGAGGCAGAAACATGAGAATATATGTAAACTAGCTCTGCATAGAATATGTAAATTTTCTCTGAATTATAAACGAATATTCTATTCTTTAGAAATTAAAATCTATTTGTATATTTTACAGCATGCACACACACAATACAATAGAAAACACTAACTATAATGAGAAATAAAAAAATGATATCATGCATTTGGTATTATACAGCACTCCAGTGTACTTTCAAGAACCCTATAGTCATACCATGTTACAGAAACCAAAGTGACGCCATGTTACTCGTACCCAATAACTATAGTAGAGCCATGGCATTTACCAAAAAACGTAGCAGTACCATGGTACATTTTTTTAAAAATAATACATAGTGTTACCATGGTACCAAAGGCTACATGGCCAAAAGCGAAGTAGAACCACGACACATCCAAAAACCACAGAATTACCATAATGCATGTATAAAAACCATGGTGTAAGCATATTTTATCTCCAAAATCCAAAGTAGAGCCACGACACATGTCCAAAAACCATACACAACCACAATGCATATCCAAAAGTCACATTACTACCATAATACATGCAGAAAAATGCATTTCATGTCCAGAAAATCAAGCACAACCATGAAACTTGTCTAAAAACCATTGTATTAGAAAACAGTACATGTATAACAAGGCATAGGAGAACCATGATAGGCTACATGTCCAAAAACCACGTCACATGTCTTAAAACGATAAAGAACCACAGTAGAACACCACATTTCATGTCCAAAAAATGATGTAGAACCACTATACGCCCAAAAAATCCAACAGTATTACCATAACGCAGGGCTCAGAAAATCTCTAAATCCCTCCTAGCCCTTTGTGCTGGCACTCTTCAGTTTTAAGTAGCCCTTGTAAGAACCGTGTAGAACATGAATCAGTCTGTGTCTGGTTCTGAATCAGAAATTTCAACTGAAGGATGAGAAAACGCCACTCGTACGGTGTACATTTTAGGACATCCTCAGACCTCAGTCATAAAATGAAAGCGCGTCATGCCTCAGACTAACAGGCCTCTGTAAATGGACCAAGCATCGTGACTTAGACTGAAAGGCTTCAGGGGCCGGTTGCATAAAAGGTTAAGACTGGTCTTAAAAGTTAGTCAGCTAACTTTTTCTTTCAGACTGGTCACAGATTACTCTTGGCTAACTGCTAGTTGATCAGACTAGCTCTTGAGACACTGTCTTAATATAAAGGCTAGGTTTATGCAACTGGCCCCAGGTCTCTGAAAAAACGATGTCCGGTCTCGTACAATCATGCATAGGGCAAAATAGACTCCAATTAAAATGCTTTAGACAAAAAGTCCTCAGGAGAAACGTCACAAGCATACGGTCCAACCAAAGTGGCGGTGCTTGGGCCATGTGCGTGTGATGTCACATGGGGCGGGACAACACAACACGTCACACTCCAGCCTGTTTCGCCTGAGAACTTTATGTCTGATGCAATTTAATTGGAATCCATCCCTACAGGTATGCCTAACTGAAGAAGACCTGACACCAGACATTGTTTTTTCCGAGACCTGAAGCCTTTCAGTTTAAGTCACGATGCCGTTTGGTCCGTTGACAAAGGCCTTTTAGTCTGAGGCATGACGCGTTTTCATTTAATGACTGAGAACCCATGATGTCCAAAACCCATACAGACATACACATTATTACAATAAGACACGCAAAAAAACTCTAGAACCATGATGCATGTCTAAAAACCACACTAGTACCATGGTACATCCAAAAACCATGTTAAAACCATATTAGATGTTCTAAAGCCATAAAAGAACTGCATTACATATCTATAAACTATATTAGCACCACGGTACATATGGAAATACCATATTACATCCATCTGACACCATCACTGTACCGTGGTACCACCACAGCTTTTGTAAGGGTCCTTTTTTTTACTGTTCTTTTAATATTTAGGCTTAATATTGCGACTGTGAAAACACTGAATAACAGCTTCCTGTGAAGCAGATACTGCAGAGGAAGGAAGCCGCAGCTGTAAGGCCACCGTTAGGAACTCTCAGCCTGTCTAACTGAAAGGGTCTTTGTGACATCTAATGACACACACACACACACATACAGGCCCAATAACTGATGCTGCAAAGGATGTGCCATCAGGAAGTCACCCCCCATCCAATGACTGGCCTGTCAATCATTTAACAGAAAAAGAGAAGCATGCTTGTGAAGCCTGACCTTTCAGATTCAGAATGTCACTGCTTGCTAAAACTTAAACCACTGAAATGAGTTTTGTGGTCTCCTTTTATTTGGGTCATGATTTGATTGAGATCAACGAGTTAAACCCAGGAAGACTGTCATCTAGAGACTAGATGAAACGATTCCCGCTCTTTCGTGAGATTTTAGTAAAAGCCTACAAATCAAATTCAAAAACAAAACATGACTTGATGTTTGTGAGTGAATGTTTTTCAGATTCCATCTTAGTTCCTGATTTAAATTTGAAGCAGCATATAGGATGCAGAATTGCTATGTAGAGTTAAAACGAACTGAAATTCAAATAAATGTTTGCAGATTTCATTTTTAGAGGAACCTAAAGCTTCTCACAGCTTTCACTGAAGTGTTTAAATGTCATGAATGTTACGATAAAACAAGTAATGTAGTAATGTATTTAATATATGTTGTGGGGACAAAAAACGTTCTTATTGTCTTTATGATGTTGTTTTTGTACTTGATGAGTGTTAAAGCAACATTTTTGCAACCTTTAAATAATGTTATAATCACAGCAAAGAAACCAGAATATTAAAAACAACTGCTCAAATGACATATTTTGGGGTAAAAAGTGAGTATCTCTCTATGAGGATGATGTATTACCGTTTATTTCGGATCTACAAGCTTCTTTATTTTATTTAGAAAGTTCTGGGTACAAAATCATTTGGGATAAATCATGTTTGCTTCCACTTAATAGCACGTCTGAAAAGGGTAGACTGAAATACAACCTTCCCTGCAGGCTTTTCCAGACCTAACTCAAACTTGACTTCATTTTATGATTCTTAAATTCATCTGGAATTTGAAATTCATCCCAGCTGTAAATTATATGCATCATAGGGCCTTTCAAATAAATGCATCGAGGTTTGACTCGACCCACTCTCTAATTTTCCTTACAGAGAGATTAACATGAGCTTTCTTCTCTGTTTTCATATTAGTGAATCACAATCACTAAGTGATTCATTTTCATTTATTTTGTCGCAGAACAGACCGCACTCAGAAGATGCTTTAGTCCTTATCAAAAATCTTATCAAAAATGTATATGTGAAATTATTATTTCTACGGTTTGAATATTTTGTTGTTAAAAAGCAATCAAACAAAACAAAAAAAGACAACATCAAAGTCTCATTTCATTATGTTACAAACATTGTGGGAGTTTGACTTTCTCTGTAGATCATCTGTTGAAGATCCAACGCTGAAAAACATTCCATCAACATTGTATAAATGTTCTTGTGCTAACGTTTTGAGAACGTTATTGAGTTTGAATGAGCGCTCTGTTAATGCCACTGAAATGCTGCTTCATTCATAACCCTGAGAGATTCTCGTAAGAACGTTCTCTGTTAGCTGGGTCTGTGGGCAGCAGTGTAGTTCTGTTTTTACTGCATGCATGTTTCTACATGACTGTCTTTGGCTGAATGAGATCTCTGGTTAGGCTACTTTGCATGTGGGTACGGAAGTGCGGCTAGTCAGGTAGCCACAGTCACCGCTGCGTTACCACAGACGGGCTTCTGTTATTGATTCCACACACACATACAAAAACACTCAACAAAGAAATTTCAGGAACAAACAAGCCCACGACTTTTCTACTGAAATGAACACTGGCTACTAAAAACTACAAACGTAACCACAGATTTCAGTAGCATGAGAGTCACTCAGGTGGATACTAACTGCTTTCATGCCAAACATTTGCATGCAGCTGAACACGCTCCCCTAAAATGTTCTTCATACTATGCATATTTCCATTTTTAATAAGTTCATTTTTAATAACAGGTTCATAAATAAATATTTGATCTCTTTAAATTAAAATGATTAATATTTCAACTAAAATGAATACAACTGTTTTTAAATCAAATTAAATGAACAGGTCCAATAAATGAATGAAAAATAAATAATATGAATTAAAAATGATTAAATGCATGGTATTTTTAACCTGTTTATTTTCTTTGTCTACATAAAAGTAAAAAAAATAGTTCAACAAGTAAATAAACAAATAAATAAATAATAATATTATTTTTGAACCTGATAAATGTTCAAATATAATAACAAGGTTCGATATAAATAAATATATTTTATTTTTTAACCTGTTGATTGGATCACTCTACATGAATATGAGTAATTGTTCAGTAAATAAATGAAAAAATAAATAATATGCATGAAAAATTAATAAATGCATAATATTTTGTAACCTGTTAATTTTACTAGTCTTCATTAAAACAAAATTAAACAAATAAATAAATAAATATTTTAAATCATTCTATGAAAATTTTCATTTAATTTTAAGTTAACAAGATCAGTTTAAATAAATGAATGAATGAGTAAATATTTTAATTGAACTGTTGGATGAGAGCAAATAACAAATAGAATTAGTTTATTGTTAATTTATAAAAAAAAAAATCTGTTAATTTCAAAAATTGGTAAACAAATAAATAATAAACATTTTTATTATCAGCCTATGATGTTGTTACAGTAAGTGTATCTCGACTGCTTTTGATTCTGAGCAGCTTGCAGCTTGTCAAAGTTGAAAGCTCTTAGTAAACTCTGGATATTAAAGCCGCACGATGAGGATATTTGCAGTTCAGAGTTGCACGACTAGGCTTTTGCACATATCCTGTGCACAGCAAAACAGACGGAGAGAAAGGGACGCGCACCTTGCAAAAGCTGCTTCTTCCTGTCAGAGGCCTGAACGGAGCCTTATTCCGCTTTCTCAAAACCCAGCGCAGGGCTCGAGGTGCTAAAACAGAGCCCGGGGCTCTCAGCGATACGGTTATTTTCAACAGCCTCGCAGCGAGAAGCTGTCGGCTGACAGGAAAAGTGGGTGAGGGGAGGCCAATAGTGAAGGAGAACTGAAGAAGGCAGAGTTCCCGACCTCTTATCTGCGCTCACAAAACCTCTCTGTGGTTTCTGAACTTACGCAGAGAGGCCGAGGACGCTGCTTTCTTTTCCCTTCAGCCGTGCGTAATGAAACATCGGGCCCTCTCGTATTATTTGACACGTGTTTGAGCTCCAAAAGCGATTCTGATCATGAAATCTTCATTATGACAAACAGGACGGCTGCGATTCGATACGAGGCTCCAGCGGATCGATGGCTGACCAATCAGCGGTTGATTTAATATGATGTGGTCAGCGAATCAATGTCTGCCCTCAAAATAATTATTGAAATGAAACTGCGTGTGTTCGCAGCAAAACAAACCTCCCTGGAGAAATACACGTCTGGATTTTTTAATTAATGTAAAAAATTGCACAACATTACAGCAAGCATCATCCAGAGCAGCAGCGAGACATCAAATATACATTTACAGTCTCATTTATTCCAGAACTTGACTAAAATGGCTTTTTATTGCCATTTTCTCAATATCAAAAATTTCCAATAAACATAGATGAACCAAACTTTGCATGAATATTACAGAAAAAATGGCGATATAGTATTTACTACCGCTTTCCCTCATAATTGGTGTCATAATTTACAATTCCTTTTACTTTTCAGTCAAAGTTTTGTACTTGGTGTTAAAATTAAATAAGCAAATAAAATTAACGCAATGTTAAAAAGGCAGAGCATTAACAAAATCCATAGATATTTAGAAAGATAAATACCTAAAACTGAACTGAAATTAAATAGAAAACAGACAATATAACCTAATAGAACTATTATTAAAACTAATCTGATTCGCTAAAAAACTGAATATAATCAACAAAATTATTTATCAAAAAGAAGTGAATTTTGTGTGTATATATATATATATATATTCTATATTATTTATTCATTTAGTTACTTTGTTTTTATTATTTAGCACATTAATTGTCATAAAAATAAAAACTACCTTTTTACACTTTTTATGTGTATTTTTCAGTTATTTTATAATTATTTCTACCACAATAATATGTTCTTGTTCTTATTTTAAAGCAAATTTAAAGTTTATGTAATTTTCTTTTATATATATATATATATTTTTATACTGTTTATTAGTTTGTTATTTAGTTAGTTTTAATGATTTAGTACTTCAGTTGCCTTGGCAACCAGCTTTTCAATTTTTTGGGATGAGATTCTGACTCTCCATAATACCTGATATGTATTAAGCGCTCTGATATGAAATGCTGATGTCTCAGTAACAGAGTATCTCGCTTGAGGAGACGTCTCTCATTGGCTAATATTGAGTTTCGTCCCCCGGTGTGTCGCTGTGCTGAAATGGATTTTCTGACCCTGCTCTCTTTACATGGAGCAGCTGCTGGAGAGCTTGGCCCTGGTAATATTGAGCCCAGTGTCTGCTAGACAGGCCGGCCGCTCGCTATTGAGCCCAGCGTCGGACAGAACCACGATGGGAATGTATTGAGTGGCGTCGTCAATGAACAGCTCCAGGAAAGGAGATAAAGATGCTTGAAACCGACTGTCCTGTCTGAGATGAACAGGCCGCTGCCGAACTTAAAAATGCTGATTAAAAATTGTAAATATTGCAAACAAAAATATTTTAATTTGTGTTAAATGAGAAAAATATTCTATTAGTTACGTTTATTAAATATATATATTAATATATTACTATTACTTAAAATTAGAATGTATCATTGTTATTTTAGTATCATCAATATACTAATATACTTTTTGTTTGGGATTTTGAATTAAATGTAGTTTTTCAACATGAGCACAAATGACAAATTGGCGCAAAATTAACAATGAAGTGTCTAATTTGCATACATTGCATATAATAATAATAACTAGCGTATAATAATATATTAGGATTAAAAACAAATAAATAAATAATTAGAATATATTTAACACTAAATAATAAAAGTATTTTTCATGTAAAAAAAAAAGTTAAATATACGTAAATATATATAATAAACGAACATAGTAAATATTTGTGAGTACGTTCTGTTCATTTTATCCACCTGTCTAACACAGGAAAAAGGTCCATAAAAGCCTTTGGGAAGGTGCAGGGGAAAGGGCCGTGTTTCTCCAATCGGACGCCGTGCCGAAGCACTTTTCCCTTCCGCGTGTTATTGCAGAGGTACTCTAGTGAAACATGACTTTACTTTATGATGGTAGGTGTGGTAAAGCAGCTAATTTATAGCAGGTGACCACATTCCCACAGCCCTCGCTCACATTCACACCTTCTCGTTCGGCTAAACCCTTCAGATTCACCCCAGTGACCAGAGAGTCGCATGGGAGCGGGCAGCAGGAATTTATGACCCTATGCAAGTCCCTCTGAATCTGCATGGACCAGGCGAAGCGGCTTCCTTCTCAGGTGCCTGTGGATGTAGATAACCAGAATCAGCGGAGGCCAGGCTGGAGCAACTACAGGTCCACAGGACCGCCACGAGCCCGAAAACCACCGTAAATCCATCTCTGTCCACACTCGCACCTCAGGAGGACAAAAACAACCCTGTAAAACTTTCAGCTGCTCCTGAGAGATATATGGAAAGAAGCGGTGCCCAGTGTGTTAGACGGCATGGAGCCAAGCCATCAGGGTGAAAGTGAGGTGAAAGGGGCTTGATTTGAAGATAAAGAACAGTTAGTCATCATCCTTCACACAGATGTGCCACGGCGTACTGCAGTTAAACACACAAACTCCATGCAATTATTCAGATAACTAAGCCATGCACCAATTAAGGCGCAGTACCCCAATAAAGCTAAAGCACACACTGTCTGCCCAAGCAAGACAAACTTCAATCAAATTCTCTCTACATATTTTTTTTTGTTGTTATTTACAAAAAGGAAATAAAGATTAATGAAGCACATTTTACAAAACATTTTACTATGTTCATTCCCATTTTTTATTTGCAAATATTTAGGTATATAGGTAACATTTACTATCAGTCAATTTCTGAGTGAACATTTAAAAAGTAAATATCACTGTTTTTTGTCCTGAATAACTAAAAACACCTCCTATTAAATATCCTTTTAAGTACCCTTGTGTTAGTAGCTTGTGACTATACAAATATTAAGTACATTTGATTGAAGCGTTAACTTTAACTCAGGTATCTTGTAGCTTGAGTTGCAGTTTCAAAGCAGCTTCCCCAACGCTGCTAACAATGACGTCAAGTCTCAAAGCATACTTCCTTTATTATTTTCTAAAATTAAAAAAAAACACCTTTCTGCGCTGACCTAAAAAAAAAATAAGCTTCAAGAAGGAAGTTTCTTTGAGACCCATGAGCACGGACGTGAATAGTGCTTCCAATAGAGGGTGTGTGTATTAGATTTACACACAAACCATCTGATAAAGCGATACCACAGAGATAGAGGGTAAATCCTCACACGCGTCTGTCGGTTTGTGCGCTGAAGAAGAGAAATGCGACTGCTAGATGAGAAAGAGTCTGCATAAGTGACTCCATGTGCATGCTTACATTTGCTGACATGCTCTTCAGCTTTGCATATGCATAGTTTTTCCTTGATAAAGCGAATGCAAACGAGCTGTATGTAACAAACATTCTCATTTGATATAGAAATGTATATGCAAATGAACATCAGCAAACACGACACATGCACAAAGACATGCTAACAATGTGACAGTCCAGTTGAGATGAGCAGGGAAGATTGCACCGAGCATCCGAAGAAATGCAATTTTTGCTTAAGCGGATGTAAAGTTGACTGCCAGTGTAATTGTACTGCTAAAATCCAGCACAGGATGTGTTCAAGTCAAGATGAGAAAGAACTTGTTACTAAGGGTTAAAAGCAGAGTTTAAATGTATAGTTGCCAAGCAACAGCAGGACTTGCTGCTTTCCAGACAAGTTCTAAATTAAAACAGTTTATGTTTCTTTATCAAAACAGATTAATGGATGCTCTGCAGTGAATGGGTGCCGTCAGAATGAGAGTCCAAACAGCTGATAAAAACATCACAATAATCCACAGCACTAATGCTTTTTAACTAATACATGAGTCCATAATTAATTCCTGAAAAAGTCTACTGCCACGTATTTCTCTCCTGATTCAGACCGGAGCACTTTTTCACTGGGGGAAGTGTAGAGAGGACACATTTTGTGTATAGCAATGGCTGAAAACATCTTAATGCTGGATTTGTTTCAGCTTTTGTCTTCTCCAGAGGATAACGGAGTGCTGTGGATTACTGTGATGCTATTATTTCAGCTGTTTGGACTCTCATTCTGACGGCACCCATTCACTGCAGAGTGATGCAACGCTACATTTCTCCAAATCTGATGAAAAAGCGAACTCATCTACATCTTAGAGCACTTTTTCTGCCAATTTTCATTTTTGGGCTACCAGCTAAAAACACGTCGAGTTGCACAAACAGACACCTTCAGTTCAGCTACCCTGCATCATTAATAGAATAAAGGTTGCTTGTTTAGTTTCATGTGGTCTTCGCCTCGTCTTTGAGATGTTACATCGAGGCAGTTCACATGTGCTCAAGAACAAACATGCTCCGGGTGCGACTGATAAACTTCCTGTGTTAACTGAAAGCGCTCGCATGCATGTAGACGTATGTGTGCATGAGAAAGAGACTGTCAGGAAACTGAAATGAGACTTTCTCAAGAAGCAACTGAGAAGACCGCCACCAGACCTCATGACCTCATTAACATCACCTTTAGATGCAATCCCACGGCATGGTCCACGATAAAAATGAGTGTTTTAAACTGCACGTTTATAGTTAGAAGAGACCTTGGCAGAATGTATCTGTGCGATGATCCACTCAGAGCCACTAAATGAGTCAGTTTAACCCTTACAGGGTGATTTCCATTCCCCTCACAGTCATTTCAGTATGAGAAAGAAACTAAAGCATCATCCTTGGGCCTCAGCTGTGAACTCACACACCCACAGGCATAAAAAACGGCACTTGAGAAACTACACAGGCTTTAACAAGGAGGGAAAGTCCAGAGCTGTGAGGACGTGCCACTGTGCTGCATAAAAAACCAAGCCATTTCTCTCTGTGTATTGAACACACTAATTAAAAAAACAAACAGAACTGAGATTTAGGTCAAGAGTTGACATCATCGAAATTTCTAGACAGTAATTATTTTATTCTACTTTTATTTTACATTAAAAGAAATGATGTAATGTCTTGAGCTATTTATTACAGAACCACGTAGAAAGTAAGTAAGTCAGTTGTTTTCAGAATGAACTATGTTAACACTTATTATTTTACTATTTTATTTTAGGTTTCATCATTTAATTTGGCCTCTTGCACTATTAAAGTGATAATACAGAAATCTAGCAACAGCACAGCTGTAAGTTTCACAAAGCTTCAAAGTTTGGCACAATAGCAAAAAGTTTTCAAACTCATAATGCATGCAACAAAACTCGAATGCAGTTTCCTTTCTTTATCATTTTAAATAAATAAACATCAAAAAAGACATTTGATATGACCTTCAAGTGATTCAAGTGATTCTGAAAGTAAAGCACAGGTTAGTTTCACTGAAAGGCTCCCAAAAAAACCCCAAAACATGAGGTCTGGCACAACGCAAGAACCGAAAACAGTTTTTAATCTCACACCGCCTGTGATTACAACTCATGCAGTTTCCTTTCTCTAGTTCTTTCAGATAGAAAAGTCACAGTGCAACCACTTAAACTATTAAAGCCTTATATTGCAAGCTAAGCAACAGGTTATTTTCACTGTACAGGACTCCCGCAAACAAACACTCAAACTTCACATACTGTACTGCCAGCTTTCAAACTCGCAGTACATGCAGCAAAACTCAAAACAATGCTTTTTCAGAAAGGAAACAACCAAAATACACTCTTAAACCAATTGAAGCCTTATTATACAGGTTAAGCAACAAGTTTGTTTCTAAATAACTATAAAACCCAAAGTTTGGCACAATGCAAGAACTGAAAATTGTTTTCAGACTGACAGTGCATTCGATAAAACTCATGAGTTTCCTTTCTCTAGCTTTAAATCAGTAAAAAAAAAAAGCTCCATTAAAACTATCATGCAATCGGTTCGTTTCACTGTGCAACAAACTATAAAACCTCAAGTTTGGCACAATGCAAGAACGGAAAAGTAGCTTTATGTGGCTTCATCAATAAGGCAAAGTCCAAAAAGGCATGCTGGAGTCCACCATGCATCGGCTGGTTGAATGAGGTTAACCAGTGAAGTACTCACTAACCCACAGACCTGTGGTTTTCAGATTCAGCCACAAGATTTCAGTACTCCACTGACACTGCAAACCAGCACCTCGGTGTCGTCACTAAGCTCAAACACCACATCGATGCGCGCTGGATAGAGACTGGGATACTCACCCCTGGAGAAGCACGTCTGGTAGGACGAGAAGTTTTCGAAGATGCTGTTGGAAGCCATGGCGAGCGACGGCGGCGGCTGCTGCTGCTTCTCCTCGTCTTCGTCGGAATCCAGCTCTTCCAACTTGATCTGCTCCCGAACTTTGAAGGGCTCCCGGCTCGGCCCTGCAAAAAGCCAAAAAAAATACAAAACGCCCGTGACGACATGTCAGAGGCTTCGCTTAAACGCCCTCCACCTTCCAGCCCCTAAATTGGACCCCAAAAACACACCCTGAAACCCATGGTCACCCTGCGCCAGTCCAGCGAGGCGGTTCTGTCCCTGGATTCTGTGCATGGTTCACAGACGCGGCAGATTGCGATCGGCGGTCAGCCTGTGGTTGACTGATGCTTACCCTTGTGCAAAAGAGCCGAAGTGCAAACGCGGCGCTGTGGTTTTTTTCGGCGATTCACACGCTGACATCAACACGTATCCTCCCTCCCCCTCTCGCTCTCGAGTCCCTCTCGTCTATCTTTATCTTGCTGTTTTCTAGTGCCTAGAGAGCCGTGACCGGTCGCAGACTTGGTTTGTGGTTGTGGCGGCCCACAGAAAGCGTCTCCTTTAGTCAGGCAACAAGTTTAACCGTTCCCCACAGTTGGGGAAAAAAAAGGCATCTGAGCACCATTGGGCCGTTTAGGTCACATGCTCTGGCGAATTTAATTCTGGCTTTTCTCTGCACAGGTTATCTGGCGCTCGGGCCGGTCTATCAAACCTCCACCTGTCCGCATTTGCTTGAAAAGAAGGAAATAGATGTGGTCTGTTTCAATTGTTAAGAGCGTGCCAGTGGAACAGAGGGGGTGTGAGCGCAGCAGCGTTTAACAGTCGATGTGTGTGTGTGTGTGTGTCAGAGTTTGTGTACGAGAGCGAGGCGAGTCACGCTGCATAAGTTAGAGCATGCAAATCCATCTCCAACAGAGGACACAATTACTCCTGTGTCTCAGATGCCATAAAGGCACTGAAGAGCGTCAAAATTTACATGGTGCCTTTGGTATCTATCTCATCTGCTCACTCTGCAAGACAAATAGAAAATGAAATACAGTATTTACTGACAACAAACTTGGACATTCTGATAATGTCTAGTGTTAAAAATCCAGTATCCAATCAGATTTATGCCATTGCATTAAAAAAAAAAATTATATATATATATATATATATTTTTTTAAATATTAATAACATTTCTATACTTTTAAGGGTAAATCTAATGAGAAATAATTTTAGGGGTTAAACATTCATGCTTTTTTTATAGCATCTGACATGAAAAAGGGAAAATTGAGTATGATATTACATTTTTTCATGTAAAATTGTGCCTCAGATCATTTCAACCTATTGATTCTCCTTGACAATAAACTGGCGAGTTGTGACCATTTTTCTTTCAGAATTATGGATAAAGAATATAAACTGTATACTGTATAAAAAGATATTCAAGCCACAATAAACGTCAATGCATTGAAACACTAAATATTCACAGAAAACTTTTTTTGTGAATATTTTGATTTATTTGTTGTCTAATGAAATGAGGGTCCAAATAACTGTAAGAAATTTTAACGACATTTTTTTTAAGTTACTTTTGAACCTGTTGTTTCCACAAAATAAACAAGAAAATAAAACAATGTATTTACTGACAATCACAATTATGTTTAAAGAAATCACAATCCAAAGCTAAATATATTCACCTTTAGCATCTGACATGCAATTAAAGTGAACATTAAATCTATTTGATACACATTCATATTTTCCCTCAGTAAAGCAAGATGCCTCATCAAGCTGAATGATTATGATTTAATGATGGCTCCTGCTTCAATATTAGACTTAATTATGTGTTTTTAATTTTATATGGTGCCTTACATGTAGTGTTAACCTGTTGATTCTGCAATACTTAGTGAAAACAAACTGGTCTAAACGAAAATGAAACATAATGCAATATGTAATACAGGACACAGTACATTACATTTCCCTTTCCTGATGATGCATTGTGTTTTGCAATGGGAAAATGTTTATGCAATGAATGTGAATGATTGCTTTAACCCGCTTCAAATCACAGACGTGATAATGCGCTTCGCACATTGCACGGTACCTTTTGTGACATTTTAATCTGTCGATTCTGCATGAGAGACAATACAAGAGTTTTTAACATCAAAATATTTCAAACACATCAAAATAAACCGCTTCAATAAAATGGTGGTGATGCGTTGTGCATGCCGGGTGTCGACATAATTGTAGGCCTCATTACCGTCTCACCTGCCCTTAATGAAGGCATTGCATTACACGTCCAAGTGGGTCATGATATCGCACAAGCCTCCTGCCCATCACGCCCATCATTAAGATGTTTCATTTAGTCTAAAGAGCACCATGCTCACATGACGCATCCCCTCAAGCCCCTATTATCTGCTCACCACACACCTGCGTCCACCTCCAGCTTAGACGGCTCCAAATTGGCACATGTGCACCTGCACCACGCCTCAAGCACATGCCGAACACACCCACACCTGTGTCCGGGCTCCGCTCGACCGTTTGGGAGCGGTGGGCGGAGGGCTTTAGGTGGAGCAGATGCTGTCCCTCCTGACCCGGGGTCAGATTTCAGAACAGCACGCAGACACGCTTCCACAGACGTCAGTGCTGCAGAATGCCTGCTTGATAACGCTGAAACCGCCGAGGGACTTCGGTTCGGATTTCCAATTTTGGAATACAAACGTTCACAGGTTCTGAAACGCAGTGTTAACGGATTCTGCGAATGCTATTTGGCGAGCTATTTCTTATATAATAGAATCGCATGAGTTGATTCCAATTGCACTGCAAGAAATGCTTTTCTAAGCTAGATTTTTTATCTCGTTTCTAGCCAAAATATCTAAAAATTCTTAAATCAAGAAGGATTTTGTAGACAAGTTATAAACTTTTGTCTTGTTTTCAAAAAAAGAAGTCAAAGTTATGTGACTTTTTGCTTCGAACAAGCAAAATAATCTGCCAATGAGGTAAGAAAATTAGATTTTTTTGCTCACCCCAGTGGAAGATTATTTAGTTTGTTTCACTTGCTTGTTTGTTTTTTTCTTAAAACAAGGCAATCATTTTTTTTATTTTCTTTAAAATCCTTTCTTTAAGAATTTTTAGATTTTTTTTGGCTGGAAACAAGAAAAGCATTTTTTTTTTCAGTGTGGGAACATTTTAAGCTCCGTGATAACAGGCCTTGAACCAATAAAGTCATCTGGAGAACCTGTCATATGATACCAAGAACTGGAACTGGTTCTCGATCAGAGGTTGGTTTTACGATCATCTTCTTGAGAAAGACGTTTGTTAAAATAAACCATTCTTGAAAAATCTCAAGTTTACAAAATGTTCTTTGCTTAGTTAGTATAGAACTCACCATACTTACAGTAGCTGACTGATTACATAAAGAATTGCAAAAGTTTTTTTTGATGCATTAGCAAAATAAATATGCACTGTAATGCACACATTATCAGAACTAAATCATTGGATAAACAGGTTTCAAATTATTTTTGACATTTTTACAGAAGGAGTTTTGGATTTCTTTTTTTATCACTTCATGAATCAGAAAATATGGTCAACAGACCCATTTCCACTATGATTTTATGAATAAAAACCCTCTGTAAAAACCTTCATAATAGAACAAAACTGTAAAGTGCTGCATGTAAGTGCTGCTGAGGAGGAAAAAAATATAGAAAACTGCCTTTTAAAATATAAAACTGAAATTGAAAAGTGCAATAAAATAAACATTTGTGTTCACACAAGTAAAACACACAGAAGTGTATTTTGGATGTTTGTTTTGCACTAGTCTGATATAACACATTATGAAAAGCTAAAAGACCAAAGCAGGTGTTAAAACATTGTTACTAAAATTCAAATTTAACAAAAAGCATAAAACCCAATCACAGTTCAGAGATCACTGGTGTGCACATATAACATATGTGTTATACTGAAACAACCTTCGTGAATCTGATCCCAAAAAAGGATCGTTCACCACTGCATAAAAATTAAAAAAGGTCATTGCGACCTTTTTTCTCAGAATTGTGAGATATAAATGAGCATTTCTGACTTTTTTTTCACGTAATTGCCACTTTATGTCTTCGTGTACTGAACTGAATCATGGGATGTGTTTACTTCAGGTAAAGTTTGACGCAGTAAGTTTTGGGAGTCCAGGGTTCTGCTGTTTAAATATGATGTTAGACACATTCATGTCTTAACGATGTCTAGCTGAGCTGCAAGCGGTGAGTAGGAGGGCTGTCTATTTGTTATTTATTTATTGTATTCGATGATCCGGAACGAACAGCTGTCCTACACACGTATCCTGCTGTGTTCCCACGGCAACACATCGTGCCGCATCCTGGAAGCGCATATCCTCATCCCTGAGAAAATCATCGGCTGAACTCCTGCATATCCATCAGTGGAGTCCCCAAAACACAGACAGAGCATCTGAAAGAGTTTTAAGCTAAACCTCTCAACTGTTCTTGTTTTTTAATGCTGCTGTCACTAGGTGCTCATTTCGACTGAATTTAAAGGTTTAAGATTTATTTTAAAGTTAGAGTTTGTTTTTAAATAATCTCATTAATAAACTAACATTAAAAGTTAAGAAAGTTATTGTAACGCAAATATACATTTTAAAATTCTCTATTCTTTATTAATAAATGGGCAAATATTTTGTAGAATTACACAATTTATGCAATATGTTATTCTACGTATAACTTTTTCTTTTTTAATTTTTAGACATTATTATTTAGAATAATGAGAACTGAATTAAATGAATGACAAAGAATCAAGAGAATTATAAAATAAACTCAAATGTTACTGTAAATAAAGAATAGTAATTATTATTATTATTATTATGCTGAGGTTTTAAATAAGCCAAAGAGTACTGTAGTATGTTTTACAAGAAAGTAATATTTTAGTCAATATACTTATAAAAAAGTTTTACTCATCAAAACTCTTTGGGCACAAAAAGATCAAATCGTGCGTTTAATAGTTCTTTCTAATTTCTCTTCAGAAACATTTTTCCTGCAGATCTTTCTCACAAATATTTTTTTTTGCCTGTGGTTGAAGTGAAGAGATAAAAACTGGGACTTTCCTTGCATTTTTCTTTCTGTAGATCGTCTCTCTGGATAAAGACTGTACTCATGATGAATGTAATTATTAAACCCTGAGTCACTGCATGCCTGGAGTTCAGCAGCGTCTGAGGGGGAAAGTGTTGTAGATGGCAGAAAACGGGTCTATTTGCTCTCCAGTTCATCTCAAAATCATCAGAGATATTAAAGCGATTTCTCTGAGCTGCGGAGGAGGGAAGCGGAGAGATCCTCCAAACACCTGCTGACATTCGTTCCCAGTGCTGGAGGAGGATGAGTCAGGACTCAAACAGCATCCCAGACAGACAGAACAGCAAACTGTGAGAATTCCCCTCCCAGACGACCTCTGTTCCTGTCAGTCCAACACCCTCTGCTCTTTCACATGAAGGAGACTAACAATCTGCCTCTTACAAAGAACTGACAGCAAACCACTGCTGGGTAGAGAGATCGCTATCCGAGCTGGATAATTCACCAGAATTACTAAACAACCCGCTGCGCAACAATTACACCGCAAAAAACTATTTATCATAGCAGAGAAAATATTGTCACTTTCATCACTTTTTCTTGACTCATCATACTTAATGTTAGAGGCTTGATTTAATCACTACCTGCAGATATGAGCAAGATATCTGGTTACCCTTTATTTTGATAGTCTGCTTTAGACATTCTACCAACTCTAAGTCACTAATTCTCATTAATTCTCATCTATACTAACTCTCAGAGTAAGTGTTCAACATTATTTCATATGGAGGCTTGATTCAAAGGTCTCCTAAACGCACAGTTTTGAGATCTATATTAACTCTGGACTGTTTGGGGTTAGTAGAATGAGTAAGTAAAACAGTATGTAATAATGTTGTAGGTCCGTCAAAATAAAGTGTTATTAGATATTTTTACTGGAAGCAAGCTTTTGAGGTTGGTTTTTGGGTATTTGACATTTTATTTTTAAAACATTCCTTACAGTAATGTACATGTGCTAAAAATAGTAAAAGAAAATCTCATGCCGTAAGTAAATACAAACAGATATTCCTAAAACACAGCTGGTTATGAGGAAAAAAAACTATGGCATTTAGCCATGACCCTAAAATATAAGTGATAAAAATCTGTTTATTTGGGGATTTTATCTTCACTGCTGCTGAACACACTAAAGAAAGGAGTTGAGGCATTGGAATGATTACAAACACACACACACACACACACACACACAGTGTGAGAGTTAAACGTAACAGGGAAAACATCTCAGCGCTGCGTTGGCAGACAGACCTGACTGTGATGTGGCTCAACAGAGCATGACAGGAATCTTCAGTTAATAAAAGATGAAGCGTTAAAATGCATTTGTACACTTAAGTCACTCTTTAAAGTGTTTTATGGTGTTTTACTGATTTTTAGTGGATGTATGAAGTTAGTTCTCCTCATGTTCACACATGTGTCTTAAAGAGGAAGCACAGATGGAGAAAATCATTATAGCATGATCCATTCACCACAAACAAACATGTTACTTGCTATCTTCATCCTTAACACATTGATTTTGTTTTGCATTTAAACCCAGCACACTTTTTGGTGAACTGTTTTGATAGTAAAGTGTGATTCTTTCTGTTTAATTAATGACGCTTGATTTGATACTATATATCTAATTAAAAATGACATTCAGAAATAAATGACTACAACTTTTATATGGAAGCTGGATTCTGCCACAAGATGAAAAAAATGAATGCATAATTTTGAGATAATAAAGAGATGAAGATCTGAGTTCTGAGGTTAACATTCAACTACCGGTTTGTTTTTTCATTTAACTGTGTAAAAAGTTTCTTTCTTTTTAAAGTGAGATAAAAGTTAATATATAT
>JAUMHP010000040.1:18445532-18466682 GCA_032361065.1 Enteromius trimaculatus
GCCCCGGAGAGAATCCTGGATCGATGCTCCACGATTTTGATTCAAGGCAAAGAGCAGCCTTTGGACGATGAAATGAAAGATGCTTTCCAAAATGCTTACGTAGAACTCGGAGGTCTTGGAGAAAGAGTGCTGGGTAAAGCCACCTTATGATAAGTATTGAATTTATGGCTACACACAGAATGGTAAATTACAGCACATGAATAATTCTGATTTCTCTCATAGGCTTCTGCCACTTTTCCCTCCCTGATGACCAGTTTCCTGAGGGTTTTGCATTTGATACTGAAGATGTGAACTTCCCCACTGAGAACCTGTGTTTTGTTGGCCTCATGTCCATGATCGATCCTCCTCGCGCAGCTGTACCAGATGCTGTGGCCAAATGCCGGAGTGCTGGAATCAAGGTACTCATTCAAGGTCTACTGCTTGAATACACTGTAAATACTCCAAATAATGAATAAATGTAAACAGTCAAACCAGTTGTTGAAATTAAATTGAAATTTGTTGAATGGTGTAATTAATGATGAAGGCCTTGACAATTGCAGAAAACATGACTTGTACAACTTGTACCTGTGCCAATGATAAATCTGAATCATCTATTACAGGTTATCATGGTAACAGGTGACCATCCAATCACAGCTAAGGCTATTGCAAAAGGTGTTGGCATCATCTCTGAAGGCAATGAGACTGTGGATGATATTGCAGCCCGGCTGAAAATCCCTATTGGAGAGGTCAATCCAAGGTATACTTGCCACTTGCAACATATTTTCCCCCTTTGTTCCACCATTCAGCAAACAAAACATTTGCTCTAAATGTCAGTTAATACAAAGTGCATCTCTAGGGATGCCAAGGCCTGTGTGGTTCATGGTGGAGAACTGAAGAACATGACCCCAGAACAGCTGGATGAGATCCTTCAACACCATACAGAAATTGTGTTCGCCAGAACCTCTCCGCAACAAAAGCTGATCATTGTGGAAGGCTGTCAGCGACAGGTACTGTCAGGGTGTTGTCTATCCAGTCCTATCGATGCTAGAGGATTTTACATACTCTAGCAAGTTCCATTTTATTTCTCTTTATTTCAGGGTGCCATCGTAGCTGTGACCGGTGATGGTGTCAATGATTCTCCTGCTCTGAAGAAGGCTGATATTGGTGTGGCTATGGGTATCGCTGGATCTGACGTATCTAAACAAGCTGCTGACATGATCCTTCTGGACGACAACTTTGCCTCAATTGTCACTGGAGTAGAAGAAGGTATGATACTGAAAACTTCAATAAAGAATGATAAAGCTTGCTTGGACACTTATTTCTTACATTTATCTTCAACTTCAGGACGTCTGATCTTTGACAACTTGAAGAAGTCTATTGCCTACACGCTGACTAGTAAGATCCCCGAGATGTCACCCTTCCTCATGTTTGTCCTTGTTGGTATTCCTCTACCTTTGGGCACCGTCACCATTCTCTGCATTGACCTGGGCACTGACCTGGTAAGAAAAATGTTTATAACTCTAGAGAACATTAAATTATTCATCTGTTTTAACTAGTTTGAATTGTTTTCCACAGATTCCTGCCATCTCACTGGCCTATGAAAATGCAGAAAATGACATCATGAAGAGACAACCCAGAAATGCTCAAACAGATAGGCTGGTGAACGAGAGGCTCATCAGTATGGCATATGGTCAAATCGGTAAGATAGCTCTTAAAGGTCTTTAACAATTATACTCATAGACTTAACATAAACATGGGCAAATATTCACTTTACTGTCATGATTTTTGTTTTTAGGTATGATCCAAGCAGCTGCAGGATTCTTTACCTACATCGTGGTTATGAGTGAGAATGGATTCTGGCCCAGTTATCTGCCAGGACTTCGAGTTGGTTGGGAAGATAGATCTATCAGTGACCTAGAAGATAGCTATGGTCAACAATGGGTAGGTGTCAAAGATTTGGCAAGCCAAATGTGAAAAAAGCAGATTCCCTTCATTTTGAAGGTCCGTTTAGAATCTTTTGTTGACTATAAGTAATGTTGCACCTACATATCTACTAACCCCCATTAGCAGAGTATAGTAGGCTGGTAGTATTAGGGATAGACTAAGTTCACATGTACTTGCAAAGGTACTTATAGTTAGTATAATGTCTGTTGAGACACCATCACATAAAGGGTTAGCAGATCCCACATGGAAAGAACCTATATGGGGATATATGCGCATATATGAAACCTATGTGCAGTATATATGCACATACAGTATATGATTATATATATGCAGCATATATGCGTATATATGCACATACTGTATATGATAATATATATGCTACATATATGTGTAAATATGCACATATAGGCGAAATTGCATATATGTGCATATACAGGCCATATAGGTCTCCTGTATTGCTTCTTTTACAGTTTTTCCCAATTGTTTACACACATTTTCTGAAAGCATGCCTCATATTGTCAGAACTCTACACACAAATCAAACAAGATGCACACAATGGGCAAAACCCTTCAATTCTCCTCCAAAATCAAACTTTACTTTTAAAATAATGTACAAGTAATTGTGTGTAAACACAAAACAAATTAATACATTTTTTGTGGGGGCAGTCGTGGCCTAATGGATAGGGACTTGTAACCCAAAGGTTGGGGGTTCATGTCCCAGGTAGGTGGTGGGAATGAATAACCAGCTCTCTCTCCACCTTTAATACCATGACTGAGGTGAGACCCTTGAGCACTTCACACTGCTGTGGGTGTTCACTTGGATGGGTTAAAAATAACTTTTACATATTTTACTAATATATAGGTAAACATATAGGTGCATATATGTACACATGTATGTGCATATATGTACATATAATATATAGGAAATAGGCCAATTTTATATATGTCACATATATTTAAAACCTATATCAAAACCTATGTTAAAACATATATATTTATATAGGTTATTTCCGTGTGGGATAGTAAAGTAACATGCCACAATTATTGAAAATAGCTAAAAGCTAAAGCTTAGGGTTAGGGATCGGGGTTTTCAGATCTTACCCTGGAGGTCCAGTGCACCGCAGAGTTTAGCTCCAACCCTAATCAAACACACCTGAGCTTGTTAATCAGTGTCCGTTTGATCAGGGTTGGACCTAAACTCTGCAGTAACTCCTTGGATCTCCAGGGTAAGATTTGGGAAACCCTGGCATAGATCATTGCATCTGTTTAGACCGCTAGCACCGCTTTAGCACCGCTAGCTGCGTAATATTACTGCGCCTGCTGCACCAATGGTGCAAGGGCCAAGTTCCTTGATTATTGTGGCTGTTCGGAGCATAGATCATAGAGCCAAATCACTCTAGAAAACTGCTACTTTTCATTTTCTGCCAGATGTAACTACAGAAGTCAAGTTTTCTTTAGTCTTTTTTGAGTGAGATGCTAACGGTCTAGGGGCATGTTCCTTTAATCAGTCTGTTAATACTATATAAGAGTAAGTTGCTTATTGTCAACAGAATGCTCAAAAGGCGCTATCAAAATAAATTATTGCCAACAAAGCTTCTATATTATCAGTGTTTTAATTTTTTTTTTTATAAACTCTGCTTTGTTCTTGTGTTTTAATTGTCTGATGCAGACCTTTGAGGCCAGGAAGATTATCGAGTCCACATGCCACACAGCGTTCTTCATCAGTATTGTGGTTGTGCAGTGGGGTGACCTGATCATTGTGAAGACCAGAAGAAATTCCATCATACAGCAGGGAATGAAGTATGTAAACAAAGGAATGCAAACAAACCTCAAAGAAGCCATAAAGTTTTGGTGGACTGTTTGTTCAGTTGCAGCTCCAGGCTGCTCACCATAAAGCCTTATCACAGTTCGTTGTTTCTTTCTTTCCTAGAAACAAAGTCCTCATCTTTGCTTTTTTTGAGGAAGCTGCTATGGCGGCTTTCTTGTCGTACTGCCCAGGCATGGACGTTGCTGTCAGAATGTATCCTCTAAGGTAAGCGGATGTACGGTATCTAGACTCTTGCACACATGTATCTTCATGCTCAAAGCGTTTCATGTGTCTATAGTTGAATAGCATGAGGAACTAAAACCATGAAAAAATAGATCCTTGTGCTCTTTCATGCAGACCATTGTGGTGGTTCACTGCCGTCCCATACTCACTTATCATCTTCATCTATGATGAAGTTCGAAAATACATCCTGCGACAGAATCCAGGAGGTAATAACATATATTTCCTACAGTATTTTATTGCTTTTAGAAATTAAGAATAAACTCTAATATCCATGCTACTTTGTTTTCAGGCTGGGTGGAAAAAGAAACATACTATTAAATCAAGACGACATTCTGTTGCAAACTTATTTTCTGAGACATTTTTCTCAAAATGATACATTTATGTGTGTTTTTCAGCAAATAAATGTCAAATTTTATTGAGCTGAATTTCTGTTTGTGTGTGTTTTATTAACCAACATAACTTATAAATAGTCACCATGCAAAAAGTATGCATAGGGGTTTAGTAAATATATATATTTCATATAAGCCAATATAAGTAATAAAAAAGCTGTCTATACATTTTACACAAAGTCTTGTTGTAAGTACATCTTCTACCAGCAGGGGTCTACCAATAGATAATAAAAATCAAGCAAACCTTCAGTAAGCACTCACACTTTTTCTCAATTGCTTTGGCAACTTTTTTTAAAGTCTTAATATTGTCTAAGCTGTGAGTCCGAATGTCACAACTGTTTCCTGGAACTTCAGAACTTTTTATGCATGCTTCAAAATCTAGTTATCTTGACAGTAAGGTCACCAAAATATGTGCTTTTTTCATTGTGTGAGCCACACTGGTCAAAATGTTTAGTAATTTTCACCATGACAGTCAACCATGGAAATTGCAGTTTTTCTCATTTGCTTTTTTTTTGCACAATACACTATGAACAATTAGCTTCATTGTTTGTAATGTCAGCTAGATTTGGAAATGACCTCTAAGTGCACTAAAATTTGAATCAACCTTTGAGCCATTTAATTTGTAGATTGCCCACAGCACAATCACTAGCATTTGTAATACAGTCGTACAAAAATAAATGTAGTGTATTAATACAAATGCTCTTATACTTTTTTTCTATGTCGTATTGACTCTTCTCAGCAAATACACCTTTATTTCCACAGCTGACTGCCAACTTTTATGCCAAGTCATGTGCGTTGCTTTCAGTTTACATATATCAGTCTATATTTATCAGTACTTGCCTTCTCTTAGAATTGAACCTGACTTATAATACTGAGAGCTAAAAAACTTCTTGGTATCTAAAGGGTCATGTGGCCTTTCGGCTGTGTGAGAGGTGTTTATACATATCACAGAAACCAGAAGAACAAGCTAAACATCAGTCAAACAATCCATCATTACGTCATGTGACGTGATGTCATTCTCAGCAGTGCTATACTACTGAATGTTAGGAGGAAGGCTGACATATAGGCTCTGTTGACTGATAAAACAGAAAATTGTTTACAAAACAAGAGGTTCACACACAATTAGTGCTTAACAGTGCTCATTACTTTTGAAATGGACACCTCCTCTTAGCTATCCATCAAATAAGAGAGCATCTCATTTCAGATACATACATAAGTGCAAAAATGAACACAGAATGGACATTTAAATATATGAGTGTATTTATAGAGTAAATCAGATGTTATGTAAATAAGACATACTGAAGGTTAAACGAATGTTAAAGAGCTGCCGGACTCCTCCCAAACGCCTGCGTTGACTGGGCACAGGTTTGTGAAGCTGGTTTGGATGCACATGTATTTGTGTATATATCCGAGCAGCTGATATGGAGGGGTGTCCACAGTCTGAGTTGAAATAAGAAAAGCATGGCTTGCTGGATTCTGGCTTTGTTGGACTGTGTTAATGTGTTAACTGTGGATCTTAATGTGATTTTCTTTTTCTTACCTTCTGGTAGTGTTTCCTGTGTTGTAGATTTTTTTTGCCTCTGGCTTTACTTTTTATGGGGACAGGTAAGGTTGTGATTGTATGCTTCATGCTTTCACTTTAATTTCGTCTTTAGGGGTTAAAAAAGGAGGAAGGTGTCATGCTATCATGCTAAAATGTTGATTTCTCAGATCGTGTCCAAAGCATTACAGTAAAATTATAGCATTGCATTTAAAGAAAAATACCAACTAAAAAAAGTTGCTTGTATAGAAAAAAGTAATTTTTAAACGTAATTTATAAGTAATTCTCATCAGTCTTATGTCAACTCTACTTTCTTGTATAAGCAAGTTTATGATTTTCTTCCCGGTTAAATTTACTGTCACTTATGATATGATATAAACATAAACTCAGCATTTTTATTGAGTGCTACATTGTATGATTTCCTCTTAATGAAAGGAAAAGGTAAGATGAAACTAGAATTGTTGAATTAAAGGTCAAATTCAAAACCACTCTGCACAACTTGAGTGTTCCTTCTTGATATAGAGGCCGAGCGAAAGTGAAGGAAGAATTGTCAATGGTGATGATTCCCCTGCAGAAAGGGGATTTTCTGTCCACAGGGAGGAGCCGCTCCTCTGACATCACTTCCTGTGTGTGGCATACGCTGTAATTTTCAGAAAGGCATGCTGGTAAAATGTGGAGGAAGGGAAACGCCTGTTTCTGACTAAGAATGCTTCCCATGTTCTGACTGTGTATTTCAGCAGATTAAAGGCATCTGTGACGAAGACGGAGGTGATGTCATTTATCAAGATTTGCCACAACTGCTTTCAACCAACATGACCTTGCTAAGAATTCTACTATTTATTCACTCCAATCACGAAATCTACACCTTCCTAAAACTAGCCTTTTCCTTGAGGAATGGTTTTAAAAGCAAGCTTTGATGGCTCGCTGGATGCTTCATTGGCCATAATATAGTGAGTTTATGTTATGTTAGTCTGAACAAAAACCATGCTTTGACTCATGCTTTGGATTTTTGCTGTCAAGGAGTTTACAAGATGAGAAATGTTTGTTGGTTCCGCTGGGCGTTATTCTTGTGAAAAAAAAGAGAGAGTCGAGAGTTGAATAGCACGTTAAGAAAAAAAAAAAAAAAAAAGACTATTTGTCATGCCAAATAAAAGACATGTGCATTGCTCTAACAGATGGATTGTTCATCAGTCTAGAGAGACCACAGGCAGTGTGTCAACTAAATAAACCAGTACAAATGAATGATTGAAAGATAATTTACACTAAAGGGAGAATTACTATAGACCTCAGTCAGCTTAGACTTTACCACCATATTGAATTTCATGTAAACTAAAACTTTACATATTGTTCAACAACAGTACAAGCTATTGTACTTCAGTTCAGTTCCTCACAGCCCTGCGTCAGAAATCAGATACGGAGCTACAGTAGTACACTGTATGTATTGTAAATAGTCTTGCTGTTTCTGCAGGGAGTTGCTGCCTCTTTTTCTCCTGGGTTTGGTTAACAGGGGTGGAACGTGTGACTGTGACACTTACTGAACATTATGTTATGTTAAGTCGTTTAAAGGACATCAACATTTTAACATGAGGTAGAGATCTTTCATTTAAATGTTTCTTTCTTTTAAGCTATACATATATAACCTTATTTTATACCTCCAACCCTACAAACTCATGAGAAAGAAATGAAAGAAAATACTAACGCTGTGCCCCTTTCTTTCAAATTGCATTGTGAAAACTTGCATTTAATAACAATATTTACTAAGAATTCGATCATTTCCAGTAATATGAACAATTACATGGAGCTAAATTACGCTTTGTCTCTAAAATGAGTGAGAACACTAAATAGATGCTAGTTGAATTAGTAACCCAAGCCCTTCTAGTCAAGAGTTTATTTATGAGCCCAAAACAACACATAAGCCACTGTTATATATTCTAGAAGCACGCGGACATTCAGCAATGTGAACAGATTTATAAACTGAAAAAATGGTGCAGTATTGACTTTGAAAACGTTCACAAAGAAATGCTACTATTGTTGATTATTTCGGTGTGGGGCATAGCACTACACACAAACAGACAAACAATGCAAACTCAAGAGAGAAATCGCTCACCTGTATCCGAATGCAAAGAGATGTTTGTGGCACCCACACCTGAGTGACGCTGCTGGAGGAATACATGTGGACTGAACGTAGGGCACCGTGAAGGACATGAAGGCCATGACAGCCTTTTGATGTAATGATGGATTCTGTCAACGAGCAGATCCAGACCGATTCTATAGATACTGGGTGCCACAGAATAATATGCATTATTTATATGTTATTTAGTTATTATTTATTCCAATGTAAAGAGAAAATAAATGTCAGAAGTGATACAATCAAGTCGTAGATCTGATAAGATAATAGATCTGTCCTTCTCCTGGGTGTCACAGAAATTACAAATGAAGGTTAAATAAATGTTTAAGCTAAATTACACCTTATGAATTCTTTTGTAATGAACCAGAACATCTGGCCATTATGCGAGACTGCAGGACTCACAAACTTCGGTTTCAAGACCAGACACCTGAAATCACTAGATCTTGAGAAAAACAAGCAAAGCAAAGCAAAATGAGAAGGGGATAAAAAAAAAAAGGAGTTCTTACCTTTTTGTCAGAAAGAGTAATAATGGATCTTTAGTCACATGCATTAATTTTTTTTTTATTTTTTTTTTGAGCATCTGTTTTATGTATACCGTTTTTTTTTATACCTTGTGGGAGGGTTTGGCCAATTTCCAAGCAATGGAAATCTTAGCCTGTGACGGACCACATGCCTTTACTCCACCTGTAACGACTCCAGAGTGGGTCAAGTTCTGCAGACAGCTGTTTGAGGATTGGTGGAAAAGCATGTTTAACTGGTGATTGAGAACCCTAACCCCCCCCCCCCCCACACACACACATACACACGATTGTAAAGCACTTTGGGCATAACCGTGCACATTGTCAGTACATGACTCGCTGAATTTTCCCCTCTTTTAGAATCTTGAAGCCATGGAGATCCTTGGCTCGACCCCAGCCCTCCGCTCTGACAAAACTGGAGCTCACATGTGGTTTGACAACAATATTCATATATCAGCAGACAGCACAGAGACCCAAACTGAAACCTCATTTGACAAGAGCTCTGCTATTTGTTCTGCTCTTGCACGTGCTGGTGATGGAGTGAGCCCCTAAGAGATCAATGCTCTACTTTTGTTCTTAAATGTGTTTTTAAAGCAACACAGTCTCACGACCAATTTGTATGTACTCGTACATGGTGCCAAATTCCTGCTAATTCATGCGACCTCACTCGTACGATTTGTCTAAAACCCTGTGATGGGTTTAGGGGGAGGGTTAGGTTTAGGTCATTCATAAAAATTCAAACGAATTGCCAACTCGTACGACTTAGAAGAAATCATATGAATTTGTACGAGTGAGGTCGTACGGATTTTATATGAATTAGCCATTTTGTAAAATATGTACAAACTTCTTTGAGATTGTTTTAAAGCCACCTCATAAAGTTTACGTTTAAAAAAAACCTTACAAAAGAATATGAGGGCGTTTTTGCTAATACTTTTGTATGGTATTGTTTTATAGTATATAGAGCATAGTAACAGCATTCAGGCTGTCCAACCTGATCTCACGGCAATTCGTACATATTTTACGAGGTGGCTAATTCATATAACGACCTCACTCGTACGAATTCATATGATTTCTTCTAAATCGTACGTATTTTACGAGTTGCCAATTCGTATGAATGACCTAAACCTAACCCCGCCCCTAAACCTACCCGTCACTGGGTTTTAGACAAATCGTACAAAATCGTACGAGTGAGGTCGTACAAATTAGCACAAATTTGGGACCTCGTATGAATATGTACGAATTGGTCGTGAGACTGTTGGCCTGTCATACGTTTATGCCACAATAACACACAAACTAATAAAAAAAATACCCGTTACTCACCGCTCCGTGGCTGGCTCAGCGTGCATGCTGCATCTTGAGGTAAATTCATCTGTTATTCCTTTTAGCGCTCTTTTTTCTCTTATCTTATAGTGCATTTTTACTGAAGTAAATCCTGCAGTATTCCTCTCTTCTTCCAGAAACTAGATGAATCCTCACGCTGCGCACGCGAGCTGATGTGGGCGTTTACATGTCACGTGGATGATTGTAATAACAAAGCGAAGTAGCTCGTGGTCGCATTAAAAATATAGTGTTGGTTACTTACTGATTACTTTATCAAAGAATTTTTGTTTTCACCTGGGCTGCGTTTAAAAGTAGACACTTCAAGCTGTCTATAGATATATTTCTCGTGTCAGTGTGTCATGTTTGCACGAGTTTCAGTTCATTTCAGTGACGCGCTTCTAAAAACAGTTTGTAGAGATAACAAAGAAAAAACGCACACTTTTGTTGTTACTGAGAGTGTACTCAAAAAAAAGTAGACACCCAACAGATTCGAATGGTGTATAACCATTACGTGTATAACTTACTTGTACTTTCAGTGTCTTTTGCACTGATAAGAAAAAAAGACGCTGGTCACTCTGGCGTGACCTTCGACCTCAGAGAGTTAAAGATTATGAGGGTGCATGTTTTAAAAAAATTCATGGATGTAAGTTATTTATTATAAACACTAGAGTATTCCATTAAAAAATAAGACTTGCTATTGCTAAAAAGAACGGTAACACTTTATTTTGATAGTCCACTTAGATACTCAACTAACAGTAAGTAACTTTGTAACTAGTTGTCAACTAGGAGTCATTAGAGTATTAGTAGACTGCCTGCTTAATATCTCCAAGCACTTTATTTTGATGAGTCCACAACATACTACATACTGACTATCAGAAACCTCTCAAGTGTGTGTCAACTTATTCTATTAACCCTAAACCTACCCTAACAGTCTACTCTGACAGTCAGAAGACAAAGAACATTGTTTTGTGTATTTGGTGCATTGTAATGTGTTTAAGGTGCAAAAGCCACATTATTTTCCACATACTGCACATTATTGTTATTGTCTACTAAAACAATAAAACACATTACAAATGAGGCATCTGTTGAATCCAGTGGAGATATAATTACTGGTTATAATGACTTAGCACTTCATTTTTAAGAAACAACATCGTGTACAAAATCGTTTGAGTTAGGCCGTCTGAATTTGTACGAATTAGCCACCTCCTAAAAAAATGCATACAAATTGTTGAGACAATGTTGGAGACGTAGACATTACTTAATAGTCTCTTGAGACATCACTGGAATCCTGCATATCTGTATTGCTCAATGTTTCACTTTAGATAAAGTAACACTATAAATATTCACTGCCCTCTTAATAAACTTGAGTCTGGTTTGAACTGCACCTCTCGTGTTTGTCTCCGGGTACCTGTCTCCTCTGGTCCATTAACCTAAGATCACATCTCTGACTCAGATCTCAATGACCGCTATGATATTTTTATGCTAACGTCTATTAAAGTTTTAAGAAGACCAAATTAAAACTCACTGCTCTGAACTCGCTGTTCAAAGCGAAGATATTGGCGAAGGCCCAAAGAAGATTCGTGAGAGGTGATGATACCAGAGAAACTGCTGACGAAGATGCAACCAGTTCATGATTAAAAGAGGAATCTGCTGGTTGAGACTCAAATGAATCTCCAGCCACCAAAACAAAAGAGGAAGAAAAGATGCTTTACACAATCTCTTACTGGCTATTAACAATTGTTACAATTACTACAGCAATGATAATTAAGTAACACTTATTCCTATTTTTTTTTTAATATGTTTATTTCATTCCTTTGATTAACAGGCCAGTAGATGTACCTGGAATCAACCAGTGGCTGAAGTAGCATTCTATCACCAAAAATCCTTTTTGAAAAAGACAATGATAAATTAACCTTCTCCTTAAAAAAAAAACAACAACAACAAAAAAAACTTACATTTTATTAAAAAAAACAAAAGAAAAAGAAAAAGAAAAAAAAAAAATATATATATATATATATATAAATCACAGTCTGCCATTATGTCAAAAAATACAGGGTAAGACAAAAGAGCAAATTGTTTTTTATGTAAATTAATGAGGGAAAGTGAGTTTATTTCACTTAGTATATATATATATATATATATATATATATATGAAGGATAGCTTATATGAAAAAATAAAGTACAAAAAAATACACACAAGTGGCACACAAAAATTCTAATAGTGGTAATAATAAATACTTTAATATCAGCAGCTCAAAAGTATGACTAGCTAATAATACGTTTAGGATAAATCATTTCAAAGTTTAAAACTCAAAAAAAAAAAACAAGCTAATTTCTTTACGTCTTTACATTCCTTTTACCTGCTATTACAAATAACATCAAACTCTTTTATAGTTTGCATACCAAATATTATATAGCAAATAATAATTTAATAGTCCGTTTAAACAAGCTATTCCGATATTAGATATCCAGTTAATTTCTAACCTCTGTGTGCATTTTTGCCCTTCCGGCCAATCATTCCACAAACCTCCAGGTGTAACACTTTATTTAATTTGGCATGGCATAAATATAAAGTGCATTCTTTGAAGAAAACGCTAAACTAATACGCAGTTACTAGTCTCTTAAATGAGCGTAGGTTGACGTCTGCGGGTCTCTGACGTCATGAGGGGGTCTTTCCAAATATTGACATGATATTTTATTTTTTTTACTTTTTACTAACTTTAAATTGTAAGTAAATCTCATGGTACAAACTAAAATAAATAAATAAATAAAATAAAGCGCTTAAATTTATTTTATTTTTATTTTTCTTTACTTCTGTTTTCATGTTTTATTTTCAAATTTCTCAGCGCATACATTGACTTTAATTCCCGTGTTACTTACAAAATCAACATGATGCTGACCATTTGAATAAAATAACCACGAGAGATGTGCCGTCTCTTTTGCTCGTGTGGAAACAAGGTGTCTAACAATACCACTTGTTTGATTAACTCTAAGACTTGAGCAGATTCTGGTTGTGAATTTTTCCTCTGCGCTGCTTTTGGCTTTTATTTCCTTCTCTATTTAGATGTGGGGATTTCCGTCGGTTTACTGAACACAACATATAAACTTCTCTTTTTGCTAGTGGTGCTGGCACTAGCACGTTTAGAAATAGCATCAAATTAGAGAATCAAATTATTTTTGGAGAAGGTTTTTTGTTTTCCTTTTCTTAAATACAGTACAATTGATATCCACCTCTCAAGGATGCAGCAAACGTTTAATGTTCAAGGTCCTTTCAGCGTATGTTTCTCTGATTCATCTGACTGAGTCTCTCTTCTTATCAGATGCAGTTAAAAATGATTTAGTAAATAGTAAAACTAAAAGGCAATTTTTTGTAATATATTTGAGATAGTATCCCAGATAACCTGGCCTTGAAAAATGTCTGCTATTTCATCTGTTTTGCATGCCTAGAATAGCTTTGTTTGTATATCCACCTCACTTTAGTCTATCTTTAGTCATCAGCTCTATGTAAATAGTCATTTAATTTTCAGAAATATATATATCTAATGGCTTGTTTGAGATAAGGGGACATTTTATAGAATGAAACTGCTCATGAAGCACCTGCCTCATCCAGTCACAGCGAGTTTGTTTGATGTTATTTCCTGTGTAAGAATGATTTTCCCAGTAACCTGATATAGACATACTGTCAGTTTGTGGAAGGGGACAAAGGTCTATTTCTGCCTAAACAGGCAGATTAAAGGCATCTATGAAGAAGATGGAGATAGCAGGAAGCTTGTCTGCTTTCAACCAACATGACCTTCTATTAGCTACTTATTCACTCCAAGCACTGGAAAAAACGAAATCCTCTAATCTCTTTAAATCTGCAGCTTGCTGAACATAGCCTTTGGCTTGAGGAAAGGTTTTAAAAGCATGTTTCAAGCATAAAGTTAAAGGATACATGATGGATGGTTCATTGGCCACATTATAGTGATTATGTACATTAGTCTGAACTACAAGCATGCTTCGACTCATGGTTTTGGTGTCATGCTGTATAAAAGACGGTTCTGTCAGGTGTCATTCTCAGGATAAAGAGAAATTACTGGTTTTAAGAAAGACTCTTTGTCATTCAAGTCAAAGACAAGTGCATTGTTCTAACAGATGGATTGTGCTTCGATCTTGAGAGACAACAGGCAGTGTGTCTTCGCTCCTTTAAAAACACAAACTTCATTTTTTAAGAAAAGAGTAACCTACAAATTATGATTTTTAAATACATCTTTTGATTATATGGCACAAATACGCAAAAAGAAATTGTGATAGAGATCACGATAAAGACATTTTCGCTATGTTTCACTAGTTTTTTTGTCTACTTATTATTATTATTTTATTTATTTTTGTCAGAAAGATGTTTTATCAACTAAACAGTCCAACCCAGTCTCACGGCAATTCATGCATATTTTACGAGGTGGCTGATTGAAATCCTACATATTTTATGAGTTGCCAGTTCGTATGAATTTGTACAAGCAACCTACACCTAACCCTGCCCTGGATTTAGACAGATCGTACACAATAGTATGAGTGAGTTTGTCCGAATTAGCACGATTTTGCCACCTCATATGAAGAAGTACGAATTGGTCTTGAGACTGTATGCAATCAACAGTGATTCCAGTACTACGAGGGCCATAAACTCTTTTCTTACCAATATAATATCTTCTTTCATCCTCAACAGAAGTAAGAAACTCATGAAGCTCATACAACTGAAACTACTCCTTTACCCTTGAGAACTCTCTTGGAAAGGTTTATTTATGTTACACCCTGTCCTAAGATCCAGACTGAAATAATAGAAATGTTCAAACTGTATGCTGTGTAATGATGTGGAAATAAAAGTGGATGTTTCAGACAGTTTGAAAGACACGAGGGCCCCTGGGAGTCTTTTTCCAGGATGTACAGTAATACCAGCTCATGAATGCGTGTTTACAGCCTGATCAAAGTTGCATTGTAAATGACACTGATTGCTTCAGTTGCAAAACATATGTTTATAAATATATTGTATATTTTCAGAATGTTACAGACCCTGTTAATTCAGCAATATGGCCAATTAAACCCTAGTAAAACTTATTCATGGCATACTGATATAAAAATATGAAATTAAGCTTTATTTGGAGCACATCATTTCAAAATATCGAGCCTAAAATGTGTTTTAATGTCACTATTAAGAATTATTGTCTGATCTCAATGTACAAGATCAGTCTTGATGAGATATAAATCTTATTATTAAATATATTTGTAATATTATGTGAACATAATTACATGTTCTATCTCTATCTCCATTTTATCTATTTCCATAATACAATTTTCCAAAAAGAAGCAAAATATTAAAGGGTTACTTCACCCATTAATCACTGCCCCCCAGGCCCCCAAACCTGTAAAAGGTGTTTGTCTTTGGAAGAGAGTTTAAGATATTTTGGATGAAAAGCAGGAGGCTTGTGACTGTCTCATAGTAATAAACACTGTCGAGGTGCAGAATAGTCTGAAAGATGTCGTCTGAATGCTCCATCTGCCATCAGAGGTTCAACCACACAGTAACTGTATGAGGCTATGAGAATACTGTTTACATGGAAAGAAAACAAAACATTGTTTTCAACGATTTGGCACCATAACGTCACCGTAGCACGTCCAGGTGAACATAGGGTACACAGCTGTGTGTTAGATGCAATGGAAAGAGACACAGTTTGTACAAATCAAAGCTTAAATATTCGCACGAGACGTGTCTTTCCATCGCGTCTAACACAAAACTGTGTATGCTAAGTTCACATGTTAAGCAGACAGAAAGTATGGAGTACACAAAACAGGCCTAAGTAAATGCATTTGTAATGCACTTAGCATGAAATAGGCCTAAATGCATTTCAGATATATTTTAGTATACAGTATTGTTTTTCACTATGAAAAGTGAAACATGTAGCTCAATTAAAAGGTTTATCAAACACTAAATATGATTTCTATTGTAACAGCATGTTGGCTTTCCGAATTCAAATAATATTTGTCACTCAGAAATGAATTACTCTTCACAAATGTGTTTTACATTGTACTATTTAATAAACGAAACAAGCATTATATAAAATATTACACTTTTAACTTTAAGAATAAATGACTAATATTTCAAATAAACAAATAAGAGGGATTTAACAAATAGTGAATTTAACGACAGGCGATCTTTACAGTGGCACGCTCTGTATAAATGTGATAGATCATATTTTTTCTTTCAAGACACAGTATAATGGAGTTTTTGTCTTTTTTCATCAGCTGAACAATCAGTATAGTGTTTGATGCCAGTACAAGCCATTAACCCCACTGTACTTCAGTCTCTCACAGCCTTGTTTTATTATTATTAATATTTAGCAAAAGTTAAATATACTGCTACACAGAATGTCTATGATTTGTATTTGTGATACAAAGTAAACAAACAAACAAACAAACAAACAAAAACACCAATTCCTACCTCGTGATACAAAGTGTTGCTTGGTTTCTGATATTCTTCATAATATCTTCTTTAATGTTCAACAGAAGGAAGAGACTCATGCAGGTTAAGAACAGCTGGAGGTTGAGTGAATGATGGCAGACTTTTAATTTTCAGATAAACTACCCCTTTACCCTTGAGAACTCTGTTGGAAAGGTTTATTTATGTTACACCCTGTCCTAAGATCCAGGTTGCAATAAATAGAAATGTTCAAACTGTATTCAGATGCAGACTGCCGTGCAATGATGGCAGTTTGAAGGACATGAGGGCCTGAGACTCTCCTTACTCATGAGCATAAGTTAAAGAACACATTATTTTTAAATGTTCTTTAAAAAAACAAACAAAAAAAAAAACTATATTTAGATAGATCTATATTTAGTTAGATTTTATATCTTCAACCCTTAACTCACCTATGGGTAAAAGAAAGAAATAAAGAAGGTACTCAGGATGTAATGCCAGCTTATGGGAGTGTTTATAGCCTCAACAAAGTTGCATTGTAAATGTCAGTGATAAATTTACTTTCAAAACATTTCTTATTTACTAAATATTCTGTATATACTTTTTTTTTTAAATGTTACAGATTTTGGTAATTTGAGCAATATTGAACAATTAAATGGAGCTTAATTTGCGAGAAGTTCATTTGAACACTTAACAGAGGTTACTCAAGACACTTTAGCTATGAACAGGAGATAGTTAGATAGTTTAGTAATATGGCAAATAAACATATACTGTCTAACATTTCCATTTTAACAGCATGTAGGCTTTTAGCTATGTGATAAAATACATTTTATACATTGTATAAATTATATTAATTGTATACATAAAATTAAAGTTGAAGTTAAGAGTATTTTCTTGCAAGAAATACATCGATGATCTTCAATAATCATTGTTTTACAGTACACTACCAGTAAATGGAACAAGCTTACTGTGCATGCCATTTTTAACACATTGAACAACTTCTAGAATAAATCATGCAAAATTAATATTTAAAATGCAAGTAAATCAGAGTGATCGGCCATTAGTTTATCTATTATAATGGGATTTCATCACAAAATACTTCATTTCTTTGAACAGAAGCAGTTTGATTTATTAGATAATGGGGCCACAGAACACAAAGTAATAAAAGTAAGATGGGTGCAATTATTTCCATAGCAATACTTCATAAAAGACCAAATAAATACCGAAAACTAAACAAATAAGGACTTGAATGAGCGTTTAGAGGAAGTTCTTTGCTCAGAGTTATTATTAACAAGCTATAGATCTGCTGATAAGACAATAGTTAATAGACCAGTCCTTCACCTGGGTGTCTCAGAAATGACCTACCTGTATAAATGAAGGTTAAACAAAGGCTAAAACCAAAGGACACCTGACAAACTCCTCCCTACTTTTCCCAGAACACCTCTTCGTTACACAGGTGAGATGGCAGGGTATAAATCTGTGAACCTGGTTTGGACACACAGGGACTTCTGTCTCCAACGGCAAGACCACACACCTGAAATCACTGGATTTTAGGTGAACATCAGCAAGGAGGATGGGGCTCGGGGTAAGTCAGCTAAGGCTATACGGCTGGATTCAGCACTTAATTAGTTTTTAATGCTGCAAGCATCTCATTGAAGCAGTTTTGGGAGACCTGGTTGTACGTGGCATATTTACTGTTTTACATCTTACAGACAGGGAATGATAAGTATGAACTGGCAGCAACGTCAGAAGATGGAGCCAAAAAACCCAAAAAAGGGAAAAAGAGCAAAAAGGACATGGAGGAACTAAAGAAAGAAGTGGAACTGGTAAGAAATTATTTGCAAATACATTCATTCATGCTTTTTCTTTTTGGAATTTTTCGTTGGATTTGCCAATAAGCTTGGTGTAAACTGTCACTATTACATTCAAAATTTTTATTGTTCATAGATAATCCACTGCTATTCTTCTTTTTTTAAGCGCTTAATTAAAAGCACACACACACACACACACACATCTTGACTATAATAAGTCAAGATAGCACAAGTAAACTTTCACTGCATTCTAACACTGAATTTCCATTTATTTAAGGATTTAATATTTATTAAGCTGGCAAAAATATTCTGAAGCCCCATATTTACCTGCCTTTATGAATATGTGATTTTTTTTTTTTTTTACATTAGTAGAAAAATCCTGGCAAAACAATATGGTTTTACCATCTTGTAGTCTTAATCTTTTATTTCTCTTCTGCAGGAAGATCACAAGTTGACCTTGGAAGAACTTAACCGAAAATATGGCACTGATCTGACCAAAGTAAGTACATTTTAGTGACACTATCTCTGCTTTGAATCATTTGTGTGAAGCAATTGATTACAGTTTTGCGGGAATTAATAACCTTTGGTAAGAAACAGAAACTTTAGCCACATTCAGTATCTGTTTCTATATGCCCACTAATCGCTCCATTTTTAAAACGTGTGGCAGGGTTTGACCAATTTCCGAGCAAAGGAGATCTTAGCCCGTGACGGACCAAATGCCTTGACTCCACCTGTTACGACTCCAGAGTGGGTCAAGTTCTGCAGACAGCTGTTTGGTGGATTCCAGACACTGCTGTGGATTGGTGCATTTCTTTGCTTCTTTGCATATTCGATCCAGGCTGCCTCAGAAGAAGAACCGGCGAATGACAATGTATGACTTTCTTCATTCATATTTAAGTAAACCTTGTAATATGAAAGTGTGTTTTAATCATTAAATATCTGAACTGATCACCATCATGCTCTTGAGCAATGCATTTAATACGAGGTTTCTCCCAGTGGATTATTCTTCTAATAAGTGTGCTGTGAACCTTGGATAAAATAATCAAATGAATGACTATTTATTTATTGTCTTGCAGCTGTATCTCGGACTTGTGCTTGCTTTTGTTGTCACAGTCAATGGATGTTTCTCATACTATCAAGAAGCCAAGAGCTCTAGGATCATGGATTCTTTTAAGAACCTTGTTCCTCAGGTATTAAAATGCAAATTCGCTTCATGCTAAAGAAAAAAAAAACATTCACAGTGTTCAAAGGATAATTATGGGTATGTACATTTATTGTCATGTAGAAAGCCCTGGTGGTACGTGATGGAGAGAAAAGGATCATTGATGCTGAGGAGGTAGTTGTAGGTGATCTTGTGGAGGTCAAAAGCGGAGACAGAATCCCAGCTGATATTCGTGTCATCTCTGCACAAGGATGCAAGGTAAAAACTAAAGAATTTCATGCAGGAAAAAAGAGAATAAGAGAGTTGTCCTCCAACTAATATGCCCATATAGGTTGTTTGTGCAATAGCTGTGAAACACGACCCATCAGAGCGTATAATACAATTGCAGGACATTAATGTAATGTACTATTTTATCTGCTATGTGAGTCAGGGTTGGCATAGCTCAGTTTGTAAAGAGATGCATTATAAGACAAGATGTTACTTTGTGATCATGGGTTTGAACCCAGAGAATGCATGGGCTCATAAAACCCTGCAAATCATTATTTTGCACAATGTTTGTAACGAGTAGGTTTAGGAGTGGGTTAGTGTGGTCATTCGTACAAATAAAACCTAGTAAAAAATGTTTTGGTGTAAAAACAAAACATGCATTTTGGTTGATAATCACAGTCATACGCCACTTTATGATGACAGATGCAATATACGTCATCATGCAAAACCTTTTAGGTCGTAATAGGTACTTGCACAAACGACCTATAGAGTCGTTTTTTGTTGGAGGACAGGCTCAAAAAATGTCATAAAACATCCCTCCTTGCTTTCCTTTTCTAGGTGGACAACTCCTCCCTCACTGGAGAATCTGAGCCCCAGAGTCGTACTCCTGACTTCTCTAGTGAAAACCCACTAGAGACAAGAAACATCGCATTTTTTTCTACCAATTGCGTTGACGGTACCCAATTTGAATATCTTTACCGGAGTTGTGAGGAAACAAATGACTAAATGTTTTAAATGATGCTTAAACATGACAATATTCAATAGGTACTGCCAGAGGGATTGTCATTAACACCGGTGACCGTACTGTCATGGGTCGTATCGCCACACTAGCCTCAAGTCTGGAAGGTGGACAGACACCAATTGCTAAAGAGATTGAGCACTTCATCCACATCATCACTGGTGTAGCTGTCTTCCTGGGTTTGACCTTCTTAGTTCTCTCTGTGATTCTTGGCTACACTTGGTTGGAAGGAGTCATCTTCCTGATTGGTATCATTGTCGCTAATGTACCTGAAGGTCTACCTGCCACTGTAACTGTAAGTCAAAGTAATATTATGATTAAAACATATTTCCAAATTCTATTGATTGTTTAATGTGCATTACCTCACATAGGTGTGCCTGACTCTGACCGCCAAACGTATGGCGAAGAAGAACTGCCTGGTGAAGAATCTGGAGGCTGTGGAGACCCTTGGCTCGACAACAACCATCTGCTCTGACAAAACTGGAACTCTGACCCAGAACAGAATGACCGTCGCTCACATGTGGTTTGACAGCCATATTCATATAGCTGACACCACCGAAAACCAAACTGGAACCGCGTTCGATAAGAGCTCTGCTACTTGGTCTGCTCTTGCACGTGTTGCTGGACTTTGCAATCGTGCCGTCTTCCAGTCGAATCAGAGCCATCTTCCAGTCCTTAAGGTGTGCCATCTTAATAGATTCTAGATTTTACGAGTACATTGAAAATGCATTAAAGAGATTAAAAACATTGAGAGTTGCAGCTTTTTCACATCACATTTGTTTTGCAGCGAGACACAGCTGGTGATGCCTCAGAGTCTGCCCTGCTGAAGTGTATTGAGTTATGCTGCGGTTCAGTC
>JAUMHP010000040.1:18507487-18517785 GCA_032361065.1 Enteromius trimaculatus
TATATATATTATATTCTTCATTTAGTTCTTAAATAAGTAAAACTGAAAACCTAAATACAAATATATAAATACTACACAGATATATATATATATACACTGTATAATAAGGTTCATTAATTAACATAAATATAGAGCATTTATTAGTCTTAGTTGATGCTAACTTTAGCATTTACTAATGTATTATACAAATAACACGTTTTTTAACATTAGTTAATGACTAACAATTAATAATTGTATTTTTATGAACTAACATTAACAAATATAAATAAATACTATAATAAATGTTTTGTTTGTCCATGTTAGTTAATTCGCCAACGACACCAGGATTTTTTTAAAACATTAACTAAAATTAAAATAAAAGCATATCAACTACTTCAAAAGTTTAATAAAAGCTATAATAGTATCTCAGTTATACTGAAATAATCCTGATTAGAATCCAGCTACATTTTGCTTTAATATGCTTTATTAATGCCACCAAGAGGTGGCAGTATAGAGCTGAGGTGAAAGAGTTTCTGTGGTTTGATCAATAATGTGATACATGTGTGTTTCATTAACAGTGGTTACAAAGCCTGAAATCATCTACCCGAAAGGGGAAAGAATAATAGTAGTCCCTGGTGAGTGATAATATTGACAACATTTTAACTCCTGCCTTCTGCTGCTATATGTGTGCATTTTCCCCAAGTTTCACAGACAAGGCTTAAGCTAGTCCCAGACTAAACTGCATGTTTGAGCTGTCTCAGATGAACATATCTTGCTCTGACATATCTTAAAACATGTCTGTGTCACTGTTCTGTGTTAAGATGCACACCTGTTATATTTTCTTATGAGGCATTTTTGTAAAAGTTCCTTAACTATCTTAATTTAACTAATGCCTAGTCCTCGTTTAAGCTAAGCCCTGTTTGTGAAACCGGGCCTTAGTGTTCAGGCCATCCTAGATCATCCAAAAGTTTGTTTCTTCGTCAGACTTGGAGAAATATAGCATTATATCAGTGTCTCAGTAATGGATGCTCTGCAGTGAATGGGTGCCGTCAGAATGAGAGTCCAAACAGCTGATAACAACATCACAATAATCCACATCACTCCAGTCCATGAGTGAACATCAGGAGAAGACAAAAGCTGAAACTAATCCATCAAGATGATATTAACTTTAAACCATTGAATCAGGAGAGAAATCTTGAGAGATTAAGCACTGTTTATAAACCAAAACAGTGGCTTACTCACTGAAGGAAGCGTTATTGTGGATTGTAGAGTTATAAAATAGATTATTTTAGATGTAAGCAACTGTTTGAAGTTAGAAACACCTTAATCTGATAATGAAACAAATCTCGGATGGCCTAAGGGGAGTGCGTTTGCGTTTTTGGGTAGACTAGCTTTAAGATCAAGAAATGAATTGGACTTTAAATTCTGATCAAGCCTGATGAGCATGTGTTTGAAAAGCAGCACAGTAATGATGTCATTACAGGTGAAGAATACAACCTGACCTGCAAAGCTCTTATTGGGAAGAACGACGGTGGAGAAACGTCCATGTTCTGGTTTAATGGCTCTACATATCTGTCCTCTGAATTAATCATGTAAGTAAAAATATATACTGTATATATGTTTGCTCTTTACTCTTCATGCATACATAGATATATACATACAGTGTGTGTATATATATATATATATATATATATGTATATTTCTATCTATCTATACAGTATATATATATATGTATATATATATATGGCTAGTTAACAAATAAACATTGGACTGTGTCTGAGGTGTGACAGCAAAAATGTAAAAAAACATGATATATGAGAAAAATAGGAGAAAAATGTATCTTCATTCTTAGAGTTAACTAATAGCATTACAGAGGTTTATCTTTAATGTTAAGAGTTTTTTTGTCACACCATAGGACACACTGATACATCAACTACCCATACTGTATATACAGTATATATAGAGAGAGAGAAAGAAAGATAGCTCTTTTTATGATGTCTAACCACTTTGCTTTTGTGTGTCTGGTTTGATCAGAGAGAAAGAGGGCGAGCGGGAATACATGCTGGCTGTTATACAAATCCCAAAAATCACAGAAGATTACTTGAACTATAATTTCACCTGTTACGTTCAACATCCAGCAGGTTCTGATTATGGAATAGTTATTCTTATTCCTGGTGAGTTCCAGTTCATTTTTCTCTCTTGTTCCTAATTAGTTAAAGTCTCCTCTTTTCTAACCTGTTCCTTGTCTTTCTCTCTCCAGCGAATCAGCATGAGCTTTATTTCATTATTGGTTTTGTTCTGGCGGCTCTGCTCATATTACTGTGTGCCGCTGTATTTCTCTGTAGAGTCGATCTGGTTCTGGCTTACAGGGATGTTTGTTCGTCTGCTGCTGTAAGGAGTGGTATGTTTTGGAGAGATTCATTTATTTTCTTGACTGTTCTTTATAGAGATGCTTTCACTTTAATGACCATGTCAGTGCTTTAGTTTTAAGATTTCAAGTGCTTACAAATATTATTACAAATAATATATTACAATTATTTCACAAAACAATTTCAACTGCACAAAACCATCACATTTAAAATGTAATAATTATTAATATTATATATCATTATGAAATGTACGTTATTGTTATTATTATATATAATACTATAAATATATTGCATTATAATTTCTATGTGTTATGTCAATTAAAAAACATTATAAATTATAATAAATACATAAAATAATATATTAAATAAAATAAATTAATAAATTAAACCTAGTACAAAAAAAATCTATAAATTATGTTATAATTTCAATTAGTTGTGATTATGACAGTTTTAAATATATTGTGAGAATTAAATTAACTAAATAATGTTTTTTGGTGTGTGTTTTATGGTAAAAATGACTTGGACATGTTTGGGCAAAGTTCTCTAGCTTTAGTGAATATTTGTAATTCTTGACAAAATCATCACATTAAAGATTATAGAGTAAAATATTGACCGCAAACCTGCATGAATTGCATGATTTTATGATACAAGCATGTGTCAGCTATTCACTTTAATCCAATATATGTGATGATTTTGTCAACAAGCTAATTACACTTATTTATTAAAGATGGGAAACATTGTCTAAACATGTCCAAGTCAAATTGTACTTTAAAACTTTTCATTGTGATCATTCTTTTTAAGTTTGTACTGCTATAGCTATATATATATATTGTTATTATATTTTTGTAAGTGTCTATTATTCTCGTGCTCTATTTAAGATGGTAAGTTGTACGATGCGTATGTGAGTTACCTCCATGGTGACCAGCACGGCTCATCTTCTGCAATGACGTTTGCGTTGGATTTCCTTCCTGCAAAGCTGGAGGATCTTTATGGTTACAGACTCTTCATCAGTAGTCGCGATGAACTTCCTGGGGAAGGTAAACATCCTGTCACATGATCACACCAACACCGCTCTAATGACACACAGTAACCACAATAAAACTCTTTATTCCAGTGTATATTTTAGTACTGTTATTTGTATTAATATTTAGAATATATATATATATATATATTTATTCCATTTCATTGTAAATGTTTAGTAATTTGGTGTTTTTTGTATTTTTTTGTTTATATATATTTACAGTGAATTACATTTCAGTTTTTACCTTACTATAATGACCCTGGTCTAATCCAAATGGATGGAAATTTTAAGCGCAATTCTGTTTATTGTAAGTTAGCACAATCATACTCAAAAACTAGCGTTTGACATTACCCGACTCTCTTTTCAGCGGTGCATGACGTGATTGCTGACACAATGAGCCGAAGCAGAAGGCTGATCATTGTTCTCACATCACAGAGCAGTATATCTTCTGAAAGGCTTTTATCAGATGAACCCCTCATATCACAGTGTGATCTGCTACTGGAAGCAGCGAACACTTCCTCGGACCAAAAAAGGGCCGATTACGAGCAGCGGGTGGGTCTGTATGACGCTTTAGTGAAGCAGGGTCTGAAAGTCATCCTGGTGCAGGTGGAGGACGGGGTTGAAGAGGCTCTGCTGCCTGAATCTTTGCAATACATCAGCCGCACCAAAGGCATCCTCAGATGGAGGCAGAATGCCAGTTTATGGAGGGACAGAAGCTTCTGGAAACACTTGCGCTATCGAATGCCTCCAGTGAAGCGGCAGAAGAGCCAAGAGCTGACGATACTTTGAGATCTCTGACTGGCTATGAAGTGTATATTCTATAACATGACTCGTTTACACAGAACTCGTTTTTACACTCCAATGGCCTAGTTTTGCTATGTGTACAGATGCAATGTCAGTTCTAAAACAGTGGACCAATCAGAAGACTCCGGAGGCGGGGAAAAGTTTTGTTTATAGTAGCAAGTTGGCATGGCAACTGTTTTACATTGTTTAAAGTCCAAGTTACGGTTTTGTATGAAAGTATGTTCATTTCATCTCACAGATAGTGTGCTCCAAAACAATAACAAAATGTGCATTTTATCAAGATATAAGGGTTCAGAACTTGCAGTCTCTCAGTTCCCGCCAATTAAGAGTTTTCGCCCTTATAGGAACGCCCCCTGGTGGGCAAAACGAAGCTTTGCTCCACTGACCACCAGTCATTTTTACCCAGTTTGCATTTAGTAGTAAAACACAGACAATAAAAGGTGAAAATTCAGTAAACACCTTATTGTTGATGTATATTTTGTACAGGCCGGCAGATGAAGCCAGAATATAAACGCAATGTACAAAGTGAACAATGTACACTGAACTGCGTTTATAATCCTGTCTAATATGCTTTCCTATGTAAACTACGTATCATTAATACAGTGATATTTAACTTTTACTGTTAAATAGCACATAAACGTTTGTTGTGCTGTTTAATGATTTTAATATTGCAGCGGGAGCTTAATATAGATTGCAAATGGCTAAAACTTACATTTTAGTCTCATACCTGGAAAAGGATCAGTGCTTTTGATGACATCACTCTGCACTTCAGCTTCCCATAAAACTTTCTGTCCAATCAAATGATAGAATCCACCTATAAACTGTCTAAATGAAAAGTGATGATATATTTTATGGATAATAAACCACCCCTAAACCTACCTGTCACGGGGTTATAGACAAATCGCACAAAATCGTACGAGTGAGGTTGTGCGAATTAGTACGAATTTGGGACCTCGTACAAATTGGTCGTAAGACTGTGTTTGGGCTGTCATACATCGTCAAATGCAGCATTATCGAGGTCAACGGCTCTAGCCCAAGCTGTTATATATATACGAATGCTATAGGCCATTGAAAAGGGGGCGGGGCTACTTTATATATCCTGCCCTGACTTCCTGTTTCAGTTAAAATGATGTCAATGCTTATAAACACTGCGCCTTTCAAAGAACTTCAGTGGACCTTTACCCATTCCTGAGTATTGTGTCTTGCGTTTTTAAATGCAAAGAAGCGTTCTGTGTGAACAGCCCTTTGGTATACGAGTTTACGGTGCATGAGTTTGCATATTTGTGTAGAGAAAGTTTGTTAAATATTATTTAATTGATGCAGCTTGTTCAACTAGTGCATATTCTGTTAGGTATTTTTGGTTTATACATGAGAGCAAGGAGTTTATACTTTGGGTTTTTATTATTTGTTATGAATTATTTAAAGGTACCGTATGTAGGATTGACACCAAGTGGTTCAACTAGGTATTGCAGTCCAAATTCAAAATACTGGAGAGGGGTTTTTCACTTGGCCCCTCCTTAACATGTTTTCTTAATGCCTGTTGAACATAACCGAGACATTTTATGATTATTACAATAAATTTCTTACATACGGTACCTTTAAGCTTTTATAAGTACCATTGTGACTACAGTTTAAGTTAGATAACATTGTTAATGTTTTTTTGTTTTTTTTTGGTTTTGTTTTTTAGAAGAAAACAAATTAAAAAGAAATAAAAACATTCACTGATGTTTATTTTTTCATGTTGTAGCCTATAAAATAATGATTTATTACAGTGCATCTAATAAATATTTGTCAAATATGTCGCTCTGATAAATTATAAATACATGCATTGAAAAAAAGAAAGTTTTCAGTCAGAAAATTAAAGGTAATGACTATATTAGGACAATGTGGCAGTGTATTAAATCATGCTAGTGATGTGCTAAATGAAGCTAGCAACATGCTAATTCATGTTAACAAGATGTTAAAATCCGTCATGCTAGTAACATGGTAACTTTGGATAGCACGGGGTTAAAACATGCTAACAATGTCAACTTGTTAACAGTTTTCTAATTCGTGTTAGCAACATGCAAAAACATGCTAGCAATGCTAAATCACACTGCCATGTTAATACATACGAATGTGCTAAATTAATCTAGCAACATGTTATGAGCTAATTATGATAACATAAAAACATGCTAGCAAAATCTTAATTCATGTTAGCAACTTGTTATAACATGCTAACAATGTGTTAACTCATGTCAGCAACGTAATTAACTGTGACCGTGTGTTAAATCATGCTAACAGCATAATGCAAGCAACATGTTATAATTGCAGCAAAGTGCTAAAATTCATGTTAACAATGTGTTAACTAAAAACATGTTATCAGCTTGATAAATAAAGTTAGCAACTTCTAGCAAGGCTAGCAGCGTTTCATCAATGTGTTAAAACATTTTGTAATTTATAATTTACAGGTTAATTTAAAGGTTCTCTCCTCTATCTACACAAGCCAACATCATCAAACCACTTTTGCTGACTACTGTTTATTTTCTAAGGTTGCTTGCACATAAAATGGTTAAGGAATAAGGTAAGAACAGGTTTTTGCAATTATTGTCTCATGTTTTGAGAAGTCCGAGTACATCATGTCTAAGATAATGACGCCGTTACTCACTGTAGATCACTTTACTCAGCACTGAAGAGAAAACAGGAAGTTTTCTGCTTGTGGCTTACTGTAACGTTGGCAGATTTTTCATCTTGCAGCATTTCCACGTAATTTCATACGCCTGTGCATGTCGTCATATGGCTGCGGTCGACCACCTGAACTCAAACAAAGACTGGAAATGACACCTGATTTCGGTGAAAATACGTAGACTTTAGAGTGCTAGAAGAATGTCGCTGCTAAAGCCAATTTGACCCCTTTTTATTTTATGCTAAATGTGTCAACTAAAGCCAAGATTTGAATCGTTCGTGTGACCGTGCTGAAGTTAAGCTTATGGGTTTATTCTGACCACTAAACTTGTAACAATAGTGATAAAAAAGCGATAATAATAGTGATGCTTGCATTATTTATTTCATATATATTGGCCCAGTTTCACTGACAGAGCTTAGCCTAAGCCAGGATTAGGCCATAGTTCAATTAGGACATTAAAGTCATTTTTATACATGCCTTTAGAAAAAGCATTACTGGCGTGCATCTGAAGACAAAAGAAAGGCACTGACATGTTTTAAGATCGGTCAATGCAAGTTTCTTTCAGTTGAAACAGCTCAGATTTATATTTAGTCTAGGACTAGGCTTAAGCCTTGTTTCTGAAACCGGGGGTGTATGTATGTATTTATTATTATTTTTAAATATTTACATTTTGAATTCAAAAAGTATCTGCTTATTATTTATAAGTTCTTATTTATATATACGTTATTTACTTATTTAATTCATTTGTATGTTTAGTCATTAAAAAACACACTTATCAATTTTATTTGCATTTATACTTTAAGGGATTTTTGAATTTGACGTCTGTATTAAAGGCCTTGAATGCATTGTCGTCTTGGATAAAAGCATCAGCCACATGCACAGATTTTAATGTGATAAAAGTATTTATTGATCTTGCTCCAAACCTTTTTACCATTTTATGAACTGTAAACCAGTTAAAACTGGTTGGGTCCCTTTAATCTCTTGTTAGGATATCCTGTTCTCTAAGGTTGAAGGTCAAGAATTAGAGATCATCTGATAGAAGAGTTGAGCAAATTGCGCTACATCCTCTTCTATCTGCTCAACACTAGTTGAAAATTACAGAAATAACTTCAGTCGTCAGCTTGAAATTAACTCATCTGGAGCCTGCAGGAATCGAGGTACCTTGCTTTCTTTTCTTTTACAGACACTAACATAGTTCTGAATTATATTAAAATACCTGTAAACTGAAGTTCTGCTTGCTTTACAGGGATGATAATGATGAGGATGATGTTACAAAACCTTTTACTCCTGAGTGAATCTGTTCTGGTCTCTTCGTATGCATTAAACTCCACAGGTATCCTATCAGCATATTTGTTATAAAAATGTTTGAGACTGATTAATTTGATTTGTGTTAAAATGATTGTAGATAACTGACATGTTTTAGGTTAAAACAAGATGCTGATAAGTAGGTATTTTGTTTTTCTTAAAAAAAAAAAAACCACTTTGTTTGCATTTTTTATATATAGATGTTATTACAGATGTTGACAAATGGACAGATTTTTCATTATAAGGAGATGCTTTTCAACAAAGAAAAATATTTTTGTGATTTGTTTTATTATTATTAATTTTTTTAAAGAATTATTGAACTAAATCTTAACATGGATATATTTGGTTGAAATACGGTCCACTTGCTAGTCATTCAGACATCAGCACGACAGCTGGACCAAAACCCATGCGTCTGTTTTCTTCTCAGTTCAGTGTGAAAGAGGCTATAGGAGGACCACACAGGCAGTGAGAGCTGGGGAATCTTTATATCTGCGCTGTCCGAATCTCGACTGCTTTCAGAGCACCGCAAACAGCTCGTATGTTTGGTTCAGAAACCTCAGCACAACGAAGCAGTTGGAGCGGATTGGGACTGAGGAGAGCGAGCGTGTCCATTACCATGATTCTGTTCTGTACATCCTCTGGTTAACCCTGAACGACACAGGACGATACCTCACACACTGGTGATCACACACATCCATTCACTCTCAATGCACATCCATGTTGTTTCAAAGTCTGACAGGCATTATTTAGAAATTAAATGCAAAATGTAAATAAGCAGCATGAAGTAATGCACTATATTTTATGTCATATAATAGCCTATAAAGTACAAACCCAAATTTCATGATGACATGATTGTGTTTTGCATTTCGATCAGCCTGAGGATGAGTAATTGATGACAGGATTTTAATTATTTGTGCTATGTGTACTATTTCTTTAAATTAATATAAACAAATAGAAAAGTAGAGAAGTAGTTACAAAAGTAAATCCAAGAGTTTGCACTTTCTCATTAATGCAAGGGTGTTAATGAATAGATTAAGGCAATAAAATAAAAGCGAATTTGGCGAGCTGTCCGGGAACCGAGCCGGGAGAACGGCAGGCCCCGAACCCTAGTGGCCTGAGCCCTAGCGAGGACGGAGGTTCGGAGCCCTGCGCGCGCTCTCGATGCCCCCCGGAGGAGAGAATGGAGCTTAAGGAGGAGAAGGGGGAGGAGGAGGGTTGCATAAAGCGAGATGCGTAAGGGAGAAAAGCGGGGAGATTTATAGTGGGAAGGTGGAACGTGATTGGACGATCGTGATGAGGTGATGATTAGGGGATGAAGAGCAGCTGTGATTAATTCGGCCACCACTCCTCCTGAAACTATGTTATTGGCAAAACATTTGCAAAACAACAACAACAATTAGACATTAAAATGAATTTGTACTTATTTAATCTGCAATCATTCAAAAACTTGAGTTGGTCAATTTGAGTCTCTTTTGCTTACCAAGGGTGCATTTATTTAATCAAACATGCATTTGGAATATTATTTCAAATCAAAGTAGAAATCAGAAATCATTCTAGTATCCCGATTTGCTGCTCAAGAAGCATTTCTGATTATCATCAATGTTGATGAATAGAAGGTTCAAAAGAACAGCATTAGGCTTTACTGTCACTTTTGAATAATTTAACATATCCTTGCTGAATTAAAAAAATAAATAAATAAATACTGACCCCAAACTCACTGTAAACTCTAATAAGTTGAGACTACTCAAATGATTTGAGGAAAGTGACTCCCTCAGGTCGTTTGAGTAATGAGAAATTGACTGATTTCATTGAGTTGACCAAATGTGGTCTCTTCACTGAATTAACTTCAGATGTTCAGAACTTCAGATGTTTAAGTACAGATAACTTAAAATGGATTACATACTTATTGCTAAATTTCCAGCTTATATTTTCTTATATATTTTTCACTTGTAATAAATAATTTATAAATCCTTAAAGGAGAAGTTCACTATATGATAATTTACTCACCCCCATGTCATCCAAGATGTCCATGTCTTTCTTTCTTCAGTCGAAAGGAAATTAATGTTTTTGACGAAAAGATTCCAGGATTTTCCCCCATATAATGGACACTATTGGGACCCAAACGTCCACATGACAGTTCAAGGTCCAAATGACA
>JAUMHP010000040.1:18518856-18534307 GCA_032361065.1 Enteromius trimaculatus
TTTCGACTGAAGAAAGAAAGACATGGACATCTTGGATGACATGGAGGTGAGTAAATTATCAGCAAAAGTTTTTTTGAAAGTGAACTTCTCCTTTAAAACAAGTTTTTTTTGTTCCCACGTCAACGACTTTATTAGGTTTATTCTAGATTTACATTACATTGCTCATAACAGTAAGCTCAATATTTAAAAGACGTGAATTAATCATGAGCTCATTATTGTCTATAAGCTTACATTTAGTCATATTTTTAAAAGACGCATGAACAAAATCATATGCTTACATTTTTAGAAGACATGAACACATTTTTAACAGAAAAAATATTTTTAACAGTAAGCTCACATTTTTAAAAGACATGAACAACATAAGCAAATTTTTAACTGTACGCTTTTTAAATTTAAAATTATTATTTTTTAAATCACATTTTTACAAGTCATTTGTATCTGTAAGCACCACTGATCCATATATAATGTTCTCTATATAGATCAGTGGTAAGCACACATTTTGTTATATTTTCAAAATACACATAACAACAAAACTGTACACTCATATTTTTGGTGTGAGTCATGCCAGTTCCTTGCAATGTGTGTTATAAATACTTTTCATGGGGCAGACTGTTGAGTAAATTCAAACGTGCACTTTAGTGACTTTGGGCAATTCAAGTGTAGTGCATAAATTAGTCCAAACAGAAGGCACATTGATTCAGGAAGGTAATATAGATTGTCCATTTTTCCCTCGATAACTATACCAAATGAGGAGGGAGGCAAATGCAGAGAGTTGAGGCTGAAGAGTCGTCAACCATTACAATCACCACTGGCACGTCAAAATTCAAGCTGTGATCATCAGAGATCTAGTGAAGATGAATAAACATTATCAAATAAAAATTCATCCACATGCACGAAAGCTCATGTACATTTCAGACTGTGCAATTTAACCTTAATTAACAGTTCACCCAGAGATGAAAATTCTGTCATTAATTACTCACCCACATGTCGTTCCAAACTGATAAGACCTTCGTTCATCTTCGAATCACAAATTAAAACATTTTAGCTGATATCAGAAAGTCATAATAACAAGTTATAATAACTTAATTTATTTCTTGGGGTTTACAGTGCTGTTGAAGAGTAGGCTAGTTATTTATTGTGGTTAATTAATTTGATTTGTCATGTGCTTTCAGTGGAGTCTGGTGTTTGAATGTGTGTGTCGTCCTGTAGGTGGTATGCAGAGGGTCAATGTGATGAATATGAAATAAACATTTTGGTTTATGAGGAGTTCAGCACGGATCTCTTGTACAAGCCAGCGCAGGTGCTCAAATGTCCTGTGTGTGATAACGTGCAGGCCTCCTTCATCTGGTATAAGGTCTGTTTGAGTGGATGTTTACAGTGTGTGAGTCACAAAAGAAAGAGTGAGAGATGCTGAGCACTCGTGGTTTGATCTGATCAAGAATATCCTGTTTATTTGGAAACATGAAGTAAAATTTTACATTGACTGAAGCAAATAGACAATGTATCATATATAATGGGCAAATGGGCAATTATATATTATTCAAAAGTTAATGTGAATGAATGTGTTTGGCTTTGCATATAAAATAAGCATTATTCACGTGAAGGTATTCAACTGTTGCTGTGATTAAATCATTGTGTGGATTACATTCTGATGTTTACATCAGCTCAATCAAAAAGTCTGCTTTCTGTTCCGGCAGGATTTCACTCTTATTCCAAACCAAGAACCTAGAAATGTTTTGCGAATTTATAACTCTTCAAAAGAAAGCGAGAGCATTTACACCTGCGTGTGCACGTGGGAGCATAACGGGATAAAGCACAACTCCTCTGGCTCCCGTAGACTGGAGATCTCACCGCAGACCGTCAGCACTCCTCCGAAGTTTCTGCTGCCCATTAATAACTCCGTTGCGATCGCTGACGTGGGTGAGGAAACATTCAGATTCATTTCTATCATAATGTTGCTTTATCTTTCTCTCTTAACCCTGCTATATTTAAGAGATCATATGATGTTGCTAAAAAGAGCATTATTTTGTGTATTTGGTGTTTATGCAGTTTAAAGTAAAAAAAAAACTAATTATTTTCCACATTATTGTTTGTCCTATAAGCCCCGTCTCCTTAAATGGGTCGATTTGTACAAAGCTCATCGTTCTAAAAAGCGAGGTGTGCTCTGATTGGTCAGCTATCCGATCCACTGTGATTGGCTGAATACCTCAAGCATGTGACTGAAAGTTACGCCCCTTACCATAACGTGATGCCATATCCCAGCCCTACGACACCAAAACAATAAAAACCATTACAAATGAGGCATTTGTTGCATCCGTTGGGGACACAATTATTTATTATTATTAGTAGTACATTGCATGTGTAAACATGTCAGGTTCAGGAATCAGTCCTCCATAAATGTGCTGGAAACACATCTTAACACTGATTTCTAGTTGTGTCCTCTTTTGGAAGCACAAACAAAGTAGTTTGACTTTCACAACGACACACAGCGTCTCCAGAACGTGGCGCCCGCAGCAACACTACAGCCAGAATAATAGCTCCGCCTTCTTTCTTTGAGTAAACATTTAGTCCGTTTTATGAAAATATACCACAGGGTGAGGTAGAGATGTGAGTGTGTGTTTAAATGAGCTGTTTTAGAAAGGTGTGGTCAAGCCTTAACTTATAAACAATATCTCTTCGGTTTTTGGTTTCAACTTTAGGGATTTTATCTAAGCACAAATAGCTTGTAGCATGGTGTTGATTGTAGCCCCCTTTAAATGGTGCATGATCAGCCAAAGATTCAAAGATATTAGGCTGGATCAGCAGCCGACGCTGAATGAGCGCTGTAGTGTACTGCATGCAAGTGTTGATGATCTATTTATTATTGCTGTATAAAAGTGTTAAAAGAGTCCTTCAAAGGTATTTATTATTTGTGAGTGTAGGATACCTAGCATTTTAATATTATTGATGCTAATTTATTTATGAATGGTGGTTTCTATTGGAAATTGTAATGTTGTTTTTATACTGGTGTAATGAAATAAACTGTCCTGACTTAGAACGTGGAACTGTAAAACATATCTAAATCACCTTTTATTTTTTTTAAATTGTATATTTCTTTTATTTTCTTTGTTGACTCATGAATGTTTATTGTTTGGTCTGCTTATTTAATGTGCCAAGTAGGCCATTGCTCATTGCAACTATATAGGGAGGGGATATTTTTGCTGTCATTCACATGTCTGTTGTGGTTTGGTGTATTTTCAGCTTGAGGTGCTAGGGGTGAGAACTGAAGTTTGTTTTTGTTGGGGGTTTTCCCATTAAAACAACAGTGGTACTGGTAACTCATAAATGTACATACTAGACATTTAAATGCATACAAATCCATGAGAGCAAGGATAGAAATAATAGAAAACTATAAATCAAAATTAGAAAGACACAGTCACTGAGTATCCTCAAGGAAATTCCAAATGCGCCAGAACACCTCTGATTTTTTATGTAATTCGTAAGTACATTTTTTCAGTGGTAACAGTGTGGTCCATTAACCTTTGCCATTCATTGGTGTTTCCAGTTTGCATGAGTAAATTGAGCCATCTGTGAAACTACTTAATAAAACTGATATTATGTTCAAAGTAGTTTTTGCATTAAGCATATTCATTGATTTGAAAAGCAGTATGGAGAAAACCCTCGACTTGGCCTGGCATCTCTCACCCAAATAACAAATCGGAGTATATAGAGTCAGATTTGTGAGATAGAAATGTGCAATTCTAAAAACACATCAGTCTTTTTTTTAATTAAAAAATTGGACTTATCTCTCACATTTCTGTGACTATATCACCCAACTGCAATAAGTCAGAAATCCGAAATATAAAGTCACAGTTTTGACTTTTTTTTCACGCAATTGTGACTATATCTCTCATATCTGACTTTATAACTTGCAAGTGCAAGTTTATTTCTCACAATTCTCACAAATCTCTCATAATTGTGAGATTTAAAAATTTTTATTCCATGGCTTGCCTATATGATAGTACAGTGTACTCTCGATTGCTCTTGTTTCTCAGGTTCAGAAGTGATCCTCAGTTGTTCGGTCTTCTTTGGACAGGCTGTGTGTGATCAGTGCTCTGTTTACTGGGAGATGAATGGGACCAGCCTTGATGGGTTGAATGGATACGAGTGGAAATACAGGTGAAAATCTGTTTATAAAATAAAATAACAGCTGTTTTTTCTGCTGTAGTATTGTAGTATTTCTGATATGAATAGAAACACAGTGAAGCAGATTTAGGTACTCAGGTCTGTTTTTCTCCAGTTATACAGAGGGCACTGTTCAGTCGGTTTTGACCATCACTAAAGTTTCAGAGTCAGACCTCCGTTCAGAGTTTCACTGCAAGGCTAGAGACTCAGTTAAAGTGATTTTTGTGTCAGTCACTTTGAACAGTCGAGGTGAGATCTTCTGATCTTTTCTATGAACATAGTCCGGTGGGATTACAAATGCATTTTTTTTTCTCAAAATATGTGCTACGTATTTTTAAGCATATTGAATGCTTGAGTAATGTTTAAGTAAACAGTAAGCAAAGTTGAATAAAATACTGCTTAACTTTTAATATTAAAATGTAATTAATATTGTATGATTTATTACATCTTATCATTATATATTTTGAATGCATAAAGATTACTATACTTTATACACACACACAAACATATATATATATATACTTTCTGTCTATCTTTGTTTTATTTTAGCATCAGTGCTCCCTGTGATTCTGGCATGCTTTTGCACATCTCTTGTTTTCTTGCTGGTCGGTGGAATACTGAAGTGGTTTGCGTTGGATCTATTGCTATTTTTAAGAGAAATTTCCATCAAGTTTTACAGTAAAGAAGGTAAAGAATAATAATTAATAAATAATATATATATTATACACATTTTTGTTGCTTATTAAATTATACATTTTATATTGTAATATTGTATGTATTTATATTAAATAAAATTAACTAATCTGTTTTTCCTTAAAACGGTAACAAATGCTTACCATTGAGACAAGGGGGAAAAAATCTTTTAATTGTTTTTTTTATTTTTTTATGACATTATTGGCACATTTTAATCAAGATTTAAGTGTAAACTGTATATACGTTTTGTATGTTTATTTTTAAAATGCCCTGATTATGGATAATGAAAGGTTCATATTTTGGTTTTAGGGAGTCTCAAAGGACAGCATGCAATGTCAAAAAACACTTAAATATTTTGGTAACACTTCAGAAAAAGAGGTTGAATAATGCATTAGTTAAGCATTAATTAATGGTTGATTTGTTCACAATTAAGCATTAGTGGAGCAAAAACACACTAGTATTTAATGATTAACTTAGTATTAGTAGTTAGTAGTGTGTTTTTGCTCCACTAATGCTTAATTGTGATCAAATTAACCATTAATTAATGCTTAACTAATGCATTATTCTGACCCCCTATTCTAAGTGTTACCAATTTTTTTATATTATGCATTTGTTTTTATTTTATTTGCTCAGCGACTCCCAAACGATTCGCTAAACGATATCTTTTTCCAAATCCTCCAATGACTGGTCGATTTCGTGTGTTTGCTACATAAATGTAATAAATTATTATTAATATAAGTCTTAAGAATGTTCCGGAGTGTAATTCTTGACCGATTTTAAAGGGGCCAGGGGGAATCTAAATTTCCTTCAGCTTTTGACATATAAGAGGTCATGCAATCAAAACATTTCAGAGCCAAAAACAGTTTTTACATTTAGTTTTAACATTTACATACTAATCTACTATTACTGTAAACTAAGTTTTGTAAATGAAAACATTTATTGAGAAGAAAATTACAGGTTTTGTTGTTATTACAGAGAATTTGTGCACTTAGTGTTACGAAGTCATGCTTAATTAAAACAATTAATTCAAACCAACCAAAAAATTCATAAATAGTCATACCTTTGGAGATTAAAGACATACTATTTGTTTTATTTTATTTTTGACAGTGTAGGATTGTTTTATTTATATATATACTTTTTTTCTTTTTTTTTTTCTTAAATCTGTCTTTGAAACAGTTTTGAAACACATCACTGTTGTGTTGTATGTAGATATAAGTGTATGTGATTTTGGTATGTTTTGTATGTTATTTTTTAATGCTACTATAATTTAATATAATAGACTACACTACCACTAGGCTACTGCTAAATTTTGTATAGACGGCTGCATATATGAAGAAAAAAATACCTAACCATAAAAAAAATGTTTCTCAGCTGTTTTTGTAGTATTACAGTAAGTGTCCTTAATAACATACTAAAAGTAAGTTTACCAAAGTATGACCACTAGAAATGTGTCATTTTCAAGATGGTGTGCAAGATAGACAGGAAGCCCTTAAAAATATCCTGACTCCTTTATTATTAGACCTAGCTACTGTAAGTAATCGTGGTGTCTAACCCCATGCTTTCTGGGTCTATGAATTCATTGGACTTGAGCTGGACTGGAATACATGATTTGGTGAGATTACTGTAAGGTTTATCTTTGTTTGGGGTGAACCAGAGATGTAAATGATTTATCCTATGTTATGTCGTGTAACTCTTACTCAGTACGTGTTTTTGGACACGTACCCTGTTTTTGACTAAAACACTGATTTGACATTCAATATAAAACTCACTCATCTCAATTTAAATATGTTATGCATCCAAACAAATGTTTTTGAGTATAAAGGTGGTATTATACTAAATAACTAAATTCACAATTTTCAGCAATTCAGAAGATGGTGGAAAGGAATAGTGACATTTAATATTTCTTGAAATGTTGTTGGCAGCACAGTTTATACCATTTTGTTGTAAACCAAGAAACGTGCCCCATTTGCTGTAAAAACTTGAGATGGCTCTAATAGAGATAAGGTTCATCAGAAGGGAGCTGATAGAATCAGCAATGCAAGAGGCGATGACATAAACATTTCCGCTGGTGAAATCCAAAATGTTGACAGAAGTACATAAATAACATTTAAAGATGTAAAGATCTTGTGAAAATCACTATAAGGGCCATTCCTGGTATCCGGTAACATTTTGGAAAAATTTCCAAAGCCAAAGCTCGGTATTATTTTAGAATTTCCACCCCATTAGTTTCAAATTCCACAGTCTATAAAAACCTAACAGGGTGGAACATTAGCTAAATTAGCTGTAGTTAACCTTCTACAGATGAACATAACGTTTATAACTACTTTTTTTTTCTTGATAAACATATTTCATAATATAGCCTAACAGGGTGGAACTTTAAGAGCGGGACAAGCAGGAGTATATTTCAAAAACTTAAAAAATGGTATGAGCGAGAGTTGACATTTACCTCCGTTTGTACAGTTAAATTCCAGTGGGAAAAAGTAAACAATATCACTTCTTGAAATTGATCTCAGTGGAGTTATAGTCTATATTGGAAGGCAAGGAATTAACAGGGTGGAATGAATAGATTTTTGGACTGGATAACAGGGTGGAAAATGAGTTTAGGGACACAGTAAATAAAGAAAATTTTCTTTAATTTAAAATATATCTAAATTAATAATAAAAATAATATTTTTAATGTCTATTATCTCTGTCAAGTTATAAATTAGATGTGCTATATATAATTTCAGCAATTTATTATATATATATTTGACTATTTTAGAGAAAATATGAGTACATAAATCGTAGAGACAGAAAAGTCACTGTAGAACAGGAATGATCCATAATCAACGTCTATGGGAGGAAGAATGTGACGACTAATTGTAAATCTAGTGAAGCTCACAGTGCAAAAAAGTATAAAAAAAAATTAACCGGAATAAGAAAATAAAAAAAATAGAAAAATATATTTATAAATAAGAAGCCCTATTTGCAGCTGACTATACATAAATGACAAAGGCAAACAATAGAATAAGCAACCATTGTTGAACGCTTGTGAAATTTAAAATGACTCGAGGGTAAGTACAATTTAATAGCGGTGTGAACTGTCCCTTTAAGACTCAATGAACTCACGTAGCGTCGTTTCCATGACAACTAAACCAGTCACACCCAAATGCATCTCTATCAAGCGGTTACTGAGAACTCTAAACGGCAAAATAAAACTCTTATTTCTTGTATTTATTTTTACAAGAAGAAGCAATGTAAGTTGTCGTGGCACTTATAAACATGTTTTTGTTCAATGTGTGCTGTACATTATTCATATGCATAATGTACATCTGTTTCCAACAGAGTTTGCGACAGTGAATCAGCACGAAATTAGAAAAGACTTAAAAGGTGAGGAAAAATAAGTAGTTATGTCATAATATACGAATAGAATATTATACACGGCAGTGTCAGAGCAGGTATGTGAGTTTCAACCGCTCTTAAAGGGACAGCAGGATCTTAAGATATATTTAAAATATGTTTTTTTTAACCATGGTTAAGTTAGTATTTGTTATTTTATTTTTATATGTGTGTTGAATACTTTTTATATTTTTATATCTTATACACAAATACTTATATATACTGTGTATGTATGTATAAATATATATATATATATATAAATTATTCTAATTGAATATAGGCTACTTTATTCAATCTTTGTCTGTGTGTATGTATATGTGTATATATATATATATATATATATATATAATGTATGTACATCACACATATAAAACTAATACAAAATTAACAAAATTACAAAAACACATTTTTTTATTTTATATACATGTTATATACAGTTTTTAATTTTTTTTTTTTGCTTTAATTAAAAAAAATAAAATGTGCTTAAGAAAGATTTTTGTATTTTATCTTACCTCTGTGGATCAGTAAGAAATTAGCAAAAAGGCTTCAGAAGTAAATAAAAAATAAACAGATAAAATGTGGGATTTTTTTTATTTTGTGTTGAATATAAATAGAGTGTAAAGTCTTCAGTCAAACTGCATTTAAATATTTGAAAAAAGGACCTAAAAATAATCCATTCAACCTTTCTGCTATAATTCATCTGTAAAGAATAGCACACACAAAGAGAGCGCGTCAGCTCATTAAAGCAGTCATGTTTTTCTCAATTATAATGTAATCTGATCGTCCGTGTAAAGAATTGCGTTTCTCCCTCTTAGAGTTGCACTTGGTGACCATTACTGGGGCAACTTGTTTTGGTGACTAATATACATCTGTTGAAAAAAAAGCAAACAGCAAAACTGTGAAGCTTTGAATGTAGAGTTTTATTTTCATCTGTTTCTTGAATGTGAAACCAGAAGATTTAATGTTGATTATTTAAAGCTGAGAAATAAGGGAACGTTAGTCACAGTCCACGGAGAGAAGTGAAAAAATCCTTTAAGGTAAAAGTATCTGGGAAAACTACTGTGTTAAAGTAACAGTTTTTCTATTTCTCTATTAATTTTTGTGTATTTTATACAGGAAGAGGCTGTTTATTTTTATTTTGTCAGTTGTTTTTTTGTGTAAACAAGTTAGAAATATGTCTTTAACCCATTGCATTTAGTTTCACCGTGCTTAAACACAAGAACATGTCCTGTGAACTTTGTATAATTAGATGAGTTTTATTTGCAAATGTGCTTTTCATGCTAAAAATGCGCTAATTATTTTTGCAGAAATGCTGTGTGCGCTGGAACACAAGGTCCACCCAAAGGATATCAGCAACATCCAGTTAGGAAATTTTACAACTTTAATCACAAACCTCGAAAAGGTGAGACATAATAACAATAAACACGTGAAAAATGGCCAAAAGAAATGATAACATTACAACATAGAAAACATGTGACAACTAGCCCCGACCTGACGTTTATGTAAAATATTCTTATGAGAACATGGTTAAATATTGCTTGAGTTTATGTCAGTGTGGTCTTGTGTTGTTTATCAAGCAATTCAAAATATTATAACTTTATCATTTTAATTGGGATTTCTAAATTGACAAAATTGTTTTTATTTTAAGATACTTTACTAATATTAAGATGTATTTAATTGTTGTTGTTTTTTAATCACGATTAACTGAAATCAGTGTTATTGTGTTTATTTTGTTACTACTCTTGGTTTTTGACCTTTGGCCTCGGCTAGTATTCAGACCTGTTTTGACTACTTTGGGTTTTAATAGAGCTTTCATTTAAATAAATGTTTGTTTGTTGTTGTTTAATGTCATTTATTGAACAAGCGAAATATTATTATTTTATCATTTTAATTTGGAGGACGGGATTGATTATATTTTATTCTGTATTAATTTTTTTGACCGATAGTTTCCTTGAAATTTTTTATTTTTTTTAATATATTTACCACTTTCATTTTAAATGTACTTTTTAAAAATCATGTTGTTTGTCATTTAAATTTTTATTATGTTTATAAATTTTTTATATCATTTTAAAATTAGCATAAAAATTAAATATTAAAAATTCGTTATTATTTATTTTGTAAACATTGTTTAATGGACTTCATTTTAGTTTTAGTTAACAATAATAAAACTACTTGAAATATTAATAAACCTAAACTATAATAAACCCTAACTGAAATAAAAACCTTAATCTTTTATAAATTAATGTTTTGCAGATCACATAATATAACTAATAAAAATGACCAAACGCAACAAAAAACTACTAAAACTGAATAAAATGGAAACAGAAAATATAAATGTAAACACATGACTATAAACAGAAAACATAAATATAAACATATGAGAATAACAATATGAAATAAATAGATATTAGTGTCAGTGACAGTAACACAGGTTTGCAGTGAAGTGGCAGAACTCTGCTTCATATTCCCACAATGCTTCCGTCTCTGTGTCTGACATCAGCGCTGCAGCAGTGCAGTTTTTCAGCTACAGTAGCAAATGCAGTGTAGTCTGTCCTGTCCGCGCCCTCCCTCCCTCCCTCTCTCCCCCTCTCCCTCCCCATCCCCATCCCATGCATCTGCGCTTCTCATTTTCGCTCACTGTCTGACACAAGCATGGACGAGGCAGCGGTGGAGCCGTCCCTGGTGCAGACGCTCGCTGTGAGCGCCGTTAAAGGCCGATATCTGTCTCTGTCTCCCTCTTTCCAGCGCTGCTCGCTTGCCTCCTGGATCAAAGAAAATATCAGGAAGAAAGAGTGCTGCTTCTATGTGGAGGATGGCAGGTATGATTTATTTATGTGCTTTACTGGGGAATAATTAACACCTGAATTTTACCGCATCGTATGGGACATGACTACAAACATTCACCTTCAGCTCATGCTTCACATGTCCTTTTGTTATCAAACCTTTGTAAACATAAGAATAACTAATATATCTACTTACACTGCAATGTCTTGTTTCCAGTCAAAATATAATTTTTCTAGATATTTCAAAATTATTGTTTTGTTTTCAGTCCAAATTAAGTGTGTTTTCAAACAGAAAAAAAAGATGATTTTCTTGTTTCAAGTAAAAAGTCACTTTTTTTTTCTGAAAACAAGACAATCATTTTTACTTGTCTAGAAAATCCTTCTTGATTTAAGAATTGTTAGATATTTTGGCTGAACACAAATCAAAAAATCTAGGCTTAAAAAGCATTTTTTGCAGTGGACTGGACTGAAGCAGTTCGGCTTTACTTGATTCTCCATCAGTTTATATATTTAAATCTCAAATCTGATTGTCAGGATCTTTTAAATGGACTTACATTTCCAGAAGCTTTACTTTACTCCAAAAACATATCCCATCTTCTTAGGAGCGTTTGGCTGCAGCATTTGACTGCATTGCATCATTAAAATATCATCTTACTAATATTATTGGGGATATAGAGTGACTGATCATTTTATGCAATGCTGTACTGTTTCAAACATCTCATTGATGTATAACAAGCCTCAGAATTTCATCCCTTTTTAGCCATGTACATTTTAGCATTTGCTTATTTTAGCTCAGTTTGGAATAATCAAAAAGTCATCCTTTGAGCTCCATGTTCTCGTATGAGCCATAAAAACCCACTGTACCAAATATAATACCACATTAAAATACACACACACAAAAACGTCTTATCTGGATGTTACAGCATACTGTACTCTCTTCACCCCTGTGTAACCTCTTATTAACCTTGTGGTTAATTACAAAACATCAAACTTACAAACCTCACTTCCACAACGTTTGCTCATTCATCCAAACACAAAAAAGTATCGCAAGAGCAACAGTTGTCGTATTAAAACAAATAATATATAGTGTTAACATAAAAGCAAGCAAATAACATAACACTGAAGCAGATAAACAGTCAAATAACAAAGGGTTTTAATGTAGTGTTGTTTTCTTTTAAATGATCATAAACGATATGACACAAAAGATGTTTTGCAGAATATCTGGGCCGGTGTTTTCCATGCAATGAAAGCAGTCATTAATTATTGTTTAACTTTGTAATTATTTGTGAAATTCATGAGAAATCGGATGTTTATGCAACTTTCCTTTACATCAATATGCCTCACAGAAGTGGTCCCCTTGACTAAAGATCACGTGTGTACACTTTTCTGTGTGTAGTTCAGCAACATTCGGACAATATGTGCACTGCGCGTGTTGTTGGGCTGTAACTCATGTGTGGATAACATGGATTACTGTTGACAGGGAGGGGATTTGTAAGTGTGGTTACCCAAAGATCCAGCACTGCGATGAGGCCATCAAACCAGAGGACTATATGGGGGAGCAGTGGGACAAACACAGACACGTCAGAGAGGTGCCCACCGATGCCTATGGAGATATCAGCTTTGGAGGACTTGGACAGAAAACCGGAAAGGTAAAATTATGTATTACAAATATTATTTCTGAATTTCTGATTGGTCAGCAGCTTTGTTTTATACAGCACGGCTACGACTGCTCCAGAGCTTGTGACTCTCCCATAGGCTTTCACAGGAAATGAGGAATGCGGAAGTAAAGCGTGTCATGGAGCGGCCAATATTTCCAAACACTCAATAGTTCCAGCATTGAGGTCGCTAGAAAGCTGAAGAAATTACAGCAGTTATTGGTATTTTAATTCATTAGTTTATCCCTCGAAAATCTGTCCTGTAGTAGTATTTTATGAAACGCATTATAGTTAATGTATATGTTTTAGATAACAGGCAGTTATGCTATATTTGGAGTTAGATGTTAGTGTGAGAAACGCCTCAATAGCGTAATAAGTTTTTAGTCTGTCTGCAATCTTCCTCTTCTTGTAGAAAGCTGAATGAGTTTCAGTTAAAAAAAAAAAGCAAAACTTATAAACATAAGATAAATAAATAAGTTATCAAATTATTAAGCAAAACATTATCGTGAATAAGGGCTTGCACAAATTGGGAAAAATGTCACATTGCGATTATTAAGGTCAAAATGTATTGCGATTGCGATACGATAAACAAGTGGCTTCACTCAACTTGCTTGTTATCGAGGAAAATGCACACACAGAAATCTGTATTTCTCCACTGAGATACAGTATACAGTGCAATCTAGCAACAACTAGAAATTAACAATGTTTTCAAATTAAAACTAAATTGTACAAAATTAAATAACAGTAACATCTTTACATTACTGAATTAAATTACATTAAATTAACTTCAGAATAAAATTAAAAAGTCAAAAGTACAGATAAATAAAACAAATACCCATTGTTTTATATTTTTACATGTTGTCCCAAAACATTTTAGCAGGATGTAACACATACTTAGTATATTTCTTTTGGTATCTCTTGTCCAGTGTGTCGATCATTTTCTCATGCATTTGATCGCAGCATTTGCTGTAATGTAATCGCATAGACTGACATCGCGATTGCGATATGATTAATCGTTCAGCACTATCGTGAATAAAACACGGCTGAAGGGATTGCACTCCCCGTCGTGCCTAACAACGGCCTTCAGCCGTGATTTATTCACCATACAGCACAGTCTCTTGTCACTTATTGCTTACTTACAAAAAAGTTTTACCTAAAATGAAAAGTAGCTGAAAATGTGCTCACCCTCAGGGCATCAGAGGTTTGTATCCTCATCAAGTTTTTCGGAAATGCATCATTAACGTCACATGCTCTGCAATGCAGTGAATGGGTGCCGTCAGAGTGAGAGTCCAAACAGCTGATAAAAACATCACATGCAGCACGCACTATTGAGATCAGTGGCAGTCTCTCCCGCGAGACACGACGCTACAGACGTCACATGACTTCTCAGTGAAGGATTCGTTGTGGGTTATGAACCTGTATTTTGGTCCGAAGCGAAAGTTGACATGCCTCATTAATGGATTTGTTTCTTACAAACACGCAGCTTTTGGCTTCTCAAGACATTAACTGATGCACTGGAGTGCTGTGGATTGTTTAAGGATTGTTCCAATGTTCTTATCAGACTCTCATCCTGACGGCACCCATTCACTGCAGAGTTATGTACGTGAACTCATCAAAGAGCTTCTGTGGTATGTGTTTAGTATGTTCGGGTGTCGACGGACACATCCTGTGAGAGTCTGTACCAGCTGATGACCGAACTCTGGAAACTGCGTTCGCCAAATCTGCTGATATCAGTGACCGGTGGAGCCAAAAACTTCCACATAAAGACTCACCTGAAGGACAAATTCCGCCGGGGCCTCATCAAAGTCGCCCAGACCACAGGTACAGCAGCCTGCGTAAGGCCTGGGATTGTCATGTCATCACAGATCTCTCTAAAGTGCCCCTATTATGCCTTTTCAAATATTCAGTGCAGTGTGTCATGTAGCTGTATGTAAACATAAACTATCTGCAAAGTTGTGACGCCGACAGTGCACAGTAAATGAAGTTATCGTCTATCAAAAAAAAAAAGAAGAGTCGACTCATGTCAAGAAGGTGCTGTATCCTGCGCTGTCATTCAGTTATGGCACGTTCAGTTACAGTATTTTGTTTTCCGGCACACGCTGTAGACCAATCATAAAGGACTGCACCATCTAACCAATCACTGCAGTGAGGGCTCACAGGAAGGCGGGGTTTAGACAGACTGATTCTTCGAACTGCTTCACACGAGTCGTTTACCAATCATTTAGAAATGGGGTAAAATTAAATCCTATTTTTGGAGAAAACTAAAGCGTTTTTTGACCTTGCATGCATGTAAACCTGTTTTCAGAGACTCAAAAAGCAATATTAGCAACCTTTACAAAGGCATAATAGGGGCACTTTAAGCATACTCATACAGGGCTATGTGTACTGTATTGCACAGTTCCAAAACTGGGGTAATGATATTGAAAATTCACCTTTGATCACAGCAATAAATTGCATTTAAAATATATTCACATAAAAAACATAAAATTTAAAATTGTAATAATATTTTACAATATTGCTGTTTTACTATAGTTTTGATCAAATAAATGCGGCCTTGGTAAACAGAAGAGAAAGTGAAAAAACCTGAATTATTTCAGTTATGATTATGTATTTATATTATTTTTATTGTAATTAAAGTTTGAATAGTTTTTCTTGTTCATATTATTTTGTTCATTTTTAATTGTTTATATATATATATATATATATATATTGTGATCCCTGGCGCTAGAGAGCACGACAGACTCAGATGTGGTGAACACAAAAACCCCGAAGGGTGGA
>JAUMHP010000040.1:18546019-18559381 GCA_032361065.1 Enteromius trimaculatus
TTTTTTTTTTTTTTTTTTTTTTTTTTTTTTTTTTTTTTCAGGGAAAAAAGTTTTATATTTATTTATAATATAAATGATATGAATATAGAATATGTATGTGCATTTATATATACATATATATACACAAAACATACATTATGCAAACAAAAACATTTATTTTGTATGCAATTAATAGCAGCTCTACACAAAATTTGAAATTTCTGACTTTAATTTCTATACAATCTTAATATCATACTTTTTAAAAGCATTTAAGAGATTCACTTTGGCATGAATTATTGGTAGATCTATCCATAGATTGACAGATAAAAAAAATTATGCAATTAATTGTTGAACATACAAATCTGTATAATATATAGAGACTTATGCAACACTTCCTTTCATTACAGACAGGAGATACATTATTATCAGAAGTGGACACGGTGCTGATAAAGGATGAGATGTTTGAGGAGGACCAATCACAGCAGAGACTGTTCATTAGAGATGGTGGTGAGTGGATAGAAAAATATGAATCGGTCAAAATAAAGATAACAGGATGGGTTACTAAAAACACCCTTTTTTAAGCTTGTCTTGACACTGTTTCCCTTCTTTCAGGAGTAAAACAGACAGCAACACAGACCAGAGAGGCAGGTTTTGCTGATGTTCAAGATGATGATCAGCTCTCTGGGATGCAGCAGCCGAATTTGGAGGTCAGTGGATCTGACACTGCGCTTAAATCTAAGCCAGAGTTTGACAGTGTTAAGGGGATATCCCAAGAGCCTGTAGAATTACATGCTGAAGGAAAGTTTGATGTGAACGGAAAATCCAGTCCTATGGGGGATTATTTTATGCAAGGGAGTGACAATGCAGACTTGCGGCTGCGTTCTTGCACGTACGTGAACAATGCAAGATCAGCTGAGAGCCAGTGCACTGACCCTTCGCACCGTTCAGAGGTCATAGAGGTCGACTCTGCAGAGGAGGGGGAAGAGATTTCTGTGTGGGCTAGCAATAAAGCACGAGGAAAAAGTCAGGCTCCACATCTTTATCCCCAATACGGGAGGGAGAAACATCAGGATACCAGGATCCTCTTACCTTCTTCCAATACTCCTCTGGTGACAAATGACTTTGCAGAAGTGGCATCAACATCTTCAAAGAGACAGGACATGGACAGCTACCACATTGTCAGAGATGTCGTGTGTAACCAACAAAGAGTTGATCAGACTAGAAACGAAAAACTTTTTGCCTGCACATATTGTGGCAAAGTTTTCAACCGGCCCAAAAAGGTGGTGATCCACCAGCGGATTCACACGGGTGAGAAGCCGTTCAAGTGTAACACCTGTGGGAAGTTCTTTGCCGAGGCGGGAAACCTGCGAAAACACCAGAAAGTCCATACAGGAGAACGACCTTATAGTTGCACCCAATGTGGACAGACGTTTGCCTGGATACGAAACCTCAAAAACCACCAACAGAAATACCATCCTGATTTGTTAACTGCAGAGGAAATGATTTCGATCAATAAATGATTACTAGATTACTGCTAATGAGTGTGTTTTATGCCACCATCATATTTCTTCTGGATAGGTCTTTGAGTTTAATTATATACATGATTTACATTGTTTTTTGATCAATAGGCATATGAGTAAATGTGTTTATATACATATAAATAATTCGCAAATTTGTAGTATATCTATACTGTGGTATAATGGAAAAAAACAGTAATGTAGCCTGAATGCAGTTTTTGGTAGAATAATTGTTGAACATTTTTAAATAAACATATTGTGCACTCCTATTGTGTTTGTTTTTTGATGAACTTTGGTCTTAGTAAAATAATGGAGGAAGTTAAACCTTATGGAAGCATCTGGTGGTCCTTGGCTTCACAACCATATCAATATCAGGACAGTGAAAACCTGTTTAATATCCAGAATTTAGCACTATGCAATAGATTTCCATTGTGATGAATGAATCCACATACTGCACTGAAGGAAACAGACACTAATAAACCATACTCTGGTTGTTTAATTGCTTACCCACTTTTATTTTTAAAAAATGAAACATCCACGGGTATTTGTACTGCCTGACTTAAGTTGTTAGGAACATTATGACATCCTTACAATCCACTGAACACAATTTATCAAACAAAAACATTTCATAGAAAATCACAGATGGAAAGCGTCAGTAAATTACCTTGATGTTTATGTGCCAGCCAGAGCCATCTTGTAACACAAACCTTGTTTCATGTGTTCGGCAGCAAAGACAAGTGGAAGACGGGGAGCCAGAAACAATAGTGATAAAGGAGGATCTGAATGACCAGTGGGAAAGAAGCCAGACACAAGACATAATTGTGCAAGACGGTGAGTAGAGGGCCAAAAAAAGCAGTCCCCTCTTTGGTGCTCAAGTCAGTTGTGGAATAGTATGATGCCATTTATGCTTAATTAAATGTCTTTGGTATAATAAGAATTTGCCACTGCAACAGTGGGCGTGCTCAATAAGACATAGCGGCAGTGAATTGCTACTGCAATAAAAAAAAAAAAACTGCATAGCAGATCTAGAAAGTTTGTGCTGGAGAGGAGGAGGTTTAAGATGAACACGTAGTCCACGGTAGGACAGATATGGGGGAAAAGGATAGGGAGTCGTAGGGATTGTAGGTGGGGGAATGAATAATCAGCACTCTCTCCACCTTCAGTATCACGTCTGAGGTGAGACCCTTGAGCAAGGCACCTGCTCCCGGGGCGCCGCATCAATGGCTGCCCACTGCTCTGGGTGTGTGTTCACAGTGTGTGTGTGTGTGTGCGTGGTTGATCACTTCTCACTACTGTGTGTGTGCACTTGGATGGGTTAAACGCAGAGCACAACTTCCTAGTATGGGAAACCATACCTGGCCACATGTCACATCCTTTCCTTTCCTATATAGTTTGGCTAGTAATCTAGTATCCAAAAAATGACCATTCGTTCTCTTTCCTCAGCAGAGTCAAATACTGAAAGTTGTAGTAGAAGACTTTCTACCTCACCAGCCAAAAGCTCAGTTGCACCTTGTGCAGAGGTTTGTGGATTTTCTGTTCTCTTAAGATGCAAAAAAATAATAATAGGAAAGAGTGCCAAGAGGCATGTGTTCACTGCTGCAAAGTGAACATAATCCACTTTATAACCAGAACAACAAAGCAAATTAATGTAGTTGTATTTTGTTTCCAGCCCATAGAGGTGGATTTTTCCCGTTTGAGTGAAAATGGTCTGGATAGGAGCAAGAGAACTAATATTTCTCCATCTACTGGACTGCAGATACAAGGTGAGTAAAAGAAGTAAACAGATGTGTATGTATATATATGAACACTATACACAACTACCTTACTCAACAGGTTTAAATGTCATCTTAAATGAAGAGCTATTTGCTGATTAAAATGACTGACAGTTAGAGGCTGACATTTTTTCAGGGAATCCCACGGGTCACGGGATTCCCATGGGATTCCTGCGGGATGGGTCATCTTTGCTATTAATCACGGGATTGGGACGGTACAGGATAAAATAGTTAACGGGAGCAGACGGGCCCGGGAATCAACAAATATGAAAGACGAAAAAAATAAGTAAATGCATCATTTTGTAGTTTCCTTTTAATACGCCTACAATGTAACGCAATTAAAAAATAACTACACAACCCAGCCGTCCCAGAAGCCATCTTTTTGTATATATATATATATATGGGAGCGGTACAGGAGCAGGAGTCATTTTAAACAGGAGCGGGATGGGAGTGGGAGTCATTTTACCAGGAGCGGGATGGGACGGGATTATTTTTTAAACTTTGGTCTGGGAGTGGGACGGGACAGGATTTCTTTCTATGGAAGTGGGACGGGACAGGAGTGAAAAACCACTCCCGTGTCATCCTCTACTGACAGTGTCTAAACATGTTTACATCTAGGTACTGTTGAGTCCAGTCCGAGTAGTTCTCGACAGCACCAGTACCACAGGTTTGCTGTTCGACCTAGCAAGGGTCTAACAACTGGAGAAACTGTCACAGGTTCTGGACACTTACACAAAGGACTGATGAAAAGCAGAACTTCACCTACAAGCCAGCCTCTACTCAGCAGAGAAAAGACAGCCAATGAAATGTCAGGAACGGACTGCTTGTTGTATGACAGAGCTGAAGAACCTAAAACCGGCTTTACGCACTGGCCCACACATCCATCCTGCTCATACACGGAGTCAGACCAGGATCAAGACTGTATGGTGGTCCAGTCAGAGACTGTGTCATCTATTAGAAGCTCCAAAGGTGGACGGGAAGGAGCTTTATCCACCCGAACACATGCTGTTAGAAATGCAGCAGAGGAGCCCATCAGAGAAGAGGACCGGTGGAATCAAGCTGCCATTTTGAGGCAAAGCCAAACTGAAGCATCAGGCCACGTAAGTAGACCCGAAGTGATTCAGACAGAGACTGCAAGCAGAACAAACCCTTCATATTTCACTGTGATTCCCCAAATTATGTCTAACCTAACTCAGCCTGGGGCTTCTCTTGCCGGGATGCAGCTACCAAAGCTCATGGAGAAAGGTAGGCGGAAAAGCTACGTTTGCAAGTACTGTGGAAAAGCGTTTCCTGGGTTGTCCAACGTTGTGGCCCACCAGCGAGTGCATACTGGCGAGAGGCCCTTCAAGTGTGACACATGCGGGAAACTTTTCACAGAGGCAGGCAACCTCAAGAAACACCAAAAAGTTCACACAGGAGAGAAACCTTTCGTCTGTCCCCGCTGTGGGAAACGATTCGCCTGGATCTGCAACCTCAAGACACATCAGCAGTCGGCCTCCTGTGGAGGAGTCTGATATAATGTCTGATGACAATGAAGGGCTTCCAATTCATGCCTTTTTATGAACCCAGTGGTCTTCTGAATTTCAAAGGAATCATTAATAATACTCATGGTATAAAATACACAAGAAAGAAAAGGGGCTTATGAAATAAAAAAAAAAAAACATTTTACTATGGAAGATTATGGTCTGTAAATTTTAGGAGCGGTTGAAGCAATTGTCTTGGGTGTTTTAGTGTTGACTGTCCGTGAATTGTAATATTAAAAGTGAGCAGCAGGTGGAACACTAGCACTATTGAACGGAGCACGCATAAGTGCTTACCTTACCACGCGGTATTAACGGATTTGGCCGTGCAAAAGCCTGCTGTTTTTAAGTAGAGTTAATATTAATATTAAAGGTATTTAAACATAATCAGGAGGTGTGTTGGTGTTGTATTTCGTTCTGTCTTTCGAATATTTTGATTACTGATAGCGGCGTATCTGCCCGGCTAGCTCAGTCGGTAGAGCATGAGACTCTTAATCTCAGGGTCGTGGGTTCGAGCCCCACGTTGGGCGCAGAAGATTTTTATTTTTCATAGCCTTTTGGGTATGAAATTGTTTTTTATTTATTATGTATTTTTTTAAATTAAGGATCTTTCGAAACCTTTACAATTCATATACCATATTCGTATGATAATGTAAAGTTTAAAAATAAAAGTTTAAAGGATAAAGTTCAGAATTAAAGAATGGTTTCTTTATTAGGGGGAAAAATCCACTGATCTATATAGATAAGCGAAAAAATCACAAAATCAAATGCATTGCAAAAGAATCCTAGCAGAGGATGGTTTCGATCCATCGACCTCTGGGTTATGGGCCCAGCACGCTTCCGCTGCGCCACTCTGCTAGTGCGGCTTCTTGTGTTGTTTTGTGCAGATACGTTTCTTCCTTTTTGCTTCCTGTTCAACTTTATTTTTACAGTAGTTTTAGTCTTCGGATACTTTAGTAGGCGTTTTGAGAAACAGAACGTTTAAGGTTACTTTTACTTTATAGCCGATAATTGATTATTATATACCTAGTATGGTGTTCTGCTATCGGTGTGTCTGTATTGTTCAAAGGTGCAAATTCTTCAGAACAATATACTATTTTGAGCTTTTTAGCTTACAACAGGGCTTCTTGAGTCAAATAACCTTGTATGGGGGAAAAAACAGTCATTCCCTGACCGGGAATCGAACCCGGGCCGCGGCGGTGAGAGCGCCGAATCCTAACCACTAGACCACCAGGGAGCGCTGCGTTTTAGAGTTCGATTACAGTATAAAATCAGATCCATGTAAATTTTAAAGGGTGACGTTGGTACTAATCTGAACATAACGTTAACCGGAATGAATACGAATCACGTAAGTTTTGCTATTGTAATGAAGTCTTAGAAATGTTATCTGTACATTTTACACTACGTTACCAGCCCCTCGTTTTAGTAAAAGAACATGAACATTTGGATCTTTTTCACTTTTATTTCATATTTGAGTGGTGTAAAAAAAGTCTAAAAACCATTCTAGTAAGTATGAGTTTAAGTTATCATTTCAAATCATAAAAAAGTTAATTAATAATTAATATTGTGTGGTATTCATGTTTTCTATACTGCATGCTTATGAGCATATTGCCTTTACAATGACTTTCAAAGAAAAAAAATTATAGTAACAACAAAAAATACAATGACCAATGACTGATGGTCAGTACTATAATTATATAACTGTAAAGGGCAAATAAAGATTTATTGACTTGTTTCCACACAAGGTAACGTGTGGTTTTCTGAAAGTCAAAAAGTAATTTCCTTTCCTCTCTGTCCTTTCTTGTTTTCACTGCATGGTTTTCCCTCTGCTTTCTCTTCTTGCTCTTCTCCAATTTCCTCATCTTCCTCCACAGTGTCTTTTACATTTCCCTCTCGTCTTTCTCTGCTCCTCTGTTCTCTGAGTACACATGGCAGGCAGTTGATCAGAAAAAGGAGAGAAGAGAGACAAAGAAGCGAAAGGACAGCTCCAATGCCAATCTCTACTTGTCTATCAGCAGTTTTAACTTCTTTCCTCTCTTTTTCCACCCCAGGAGACAAATACACAGCACTTTCGTCATGGTTGGGTATCAAAACCGCCTGCTCCAAGTCACTTCTTCTGAACACATCATTACCAACGTCATAGTCGCTTGTGGAATTTACCGTCATTTGTTGATCTTCAAAGTCATCATACAGATCCTTGTTGGAGTTGACAAACATATCAGTCACGTCATGCATCTCAAAGTTGGTTTCCTCACTCCCCATTGGCCAAAAGTCCATGTTCAGATTCACCCTTATCCAACCAGAGCCTTTAGCCAATCTCTTTGCTTCACCTCCTTTTTGGATTGCTTCTGGTTCAACATGGTTAAATGTTGCTTCACAGGTGGAAACCAGAAACTCGGCTTTCACAAGAGGCCCACCGCCATCACCTTGTGCCAAAATGCGCTGGGATGGGGCAGGTGTCACAACAACCACAGACTCAGCCAAAGAGGAGAGCCGGAGAGTATAGGGAATCCCACTAAAGGCATTTACAGGTATGGTGGAATCATCATCAAACTGGATCCAAACACTGATGGATGCTTCCTAATAAAAAAACAGTGGAGAGAATGAGGACTAGAACAAGGCTGCTAGAAACCAGTGTTAAAATATTACTCAGTTTACTTACTTGGCCGTGGTTGTATAGTGTGTTGTGAGCATTCACTGTTGCTGCGACAATAGATGGATGAGAAGGGCTGGAATTAATGGACAGGCCAAGCCCTCCCACTAACTGAACATAGAGGTCACCAGGTGTGACTGGTTCAGCGGATACAATCACATTAGCACTTCCAAGAACTCCATCCCACTGACTTGATATCACCTTGAAAAACATATGAGAGACATGTGAAGCTGTAGGGGAGAAGGAAACACGACAAGCCTATATTTAAAGGAATAGTTCACCAACCAATAAACATCTTGTCATTATTTAATCACCTTCGTATTGTGTCCCATAGGACTATTTGTTTTAAACACCAAATAAGATATTTTGAAGGTCTGAACAATGAAAGTCAGTGGGGACCAAAACAACATTATATGGCTAAATTGATACATTTTTTAATAAAAACAAAATGAAACACATTTTTTTTGGTGAACTAACCCTTTTGTTATATTTAATTAGGATACCAACATATAATGATGTAATTCCAGGCTTCAAGCCAATTAGATGTTTCTGTTTATCAAGAGCTGCAATATATGGGTTTTCTATCCTCAGCCAGTCTCGAACAAGTTCAGTCACATCCACAAACCAATCCGGTGATCCGAGCATGTAAGTTGGTTGGCCTTGAGCTGCTGATTGGGCACTGAATTGTGCCAAAATCTGTATAGTGGACCTCTGATAAACTGGTTCACACCTAAGAAAGAGATTTTAATGTTATTACGATCAAGACCTTATATCAGTACAGCCTGAAAAAGAATACTTTATATAGTTCGCATAAACTGACCGATAAAACCTGCTTAAGCTTTCATTAAACTAAGTAAATGTTAAGTTTATCATATAAAAATTGATTATTGAAATACATTTTTTTCATCTCTTTAGTTACGTAATAGACCTGAGCCAAAATCAACAGCTGTGTTTTTAATTAATTATAGCTAATAAAACAAAGATTAATAAAATGATTTTTATTCATTTTTGTTAGTTAACCCTTGTAGTGTACTTTAAATCTTAAAACGAATCAAAGATAGTATACTGTCACAGGACATTGAAAGTTTATTTATAGTTAGCATTTTTTAATGTACTAAACTTAAACTTATCACATACAAGATACAAGTTTTAATAGAAATGGCATTTACCCTGTTTGTTAGTACATTTGTTAGTATTGTAAAGGATTTGTAAAAGACGAAAGTTAAGTAATTATGAAATTAAGTTCTTCAGTGCTTAAGTCCCACGTATTTATGCGGGTCAGAAGACTCTTATGTTTAACTAAATGCTTTCAATATAAACCTAATGCATTTTCATTTAATTTCAGTTAAGATGCAGTTAAGTGCATCACATTTACTCATTATACTATAATAAAGTATATTATACTAACGGACCTTATTGTTAAATTCAACCAAATATTGCATACCCGCTCTCACTGAAGTGGCTCCAGCCTTTGATGGGACTCAGAACAGAGTCCGAGAGAAACACACGCAGTGGAACTACAGGAGCCCAGACGGCTAAGCACAAAGAGCCACTGTGCATTCCCAAAGAAAACTCCAGCTCCACACAGATGCTGCCCCTTCCTGATTCACTCCCATCCACAAAAAGCACAGAGCAATCATGAGACACCTGCCAGACAAGAAAGTCAGATGAGTTGATATATTGCATCATTACAGTAGACCACTGAAGAAATCTTTATACCTTGACGATATCTTCATTGGCTGAATGACACTTCACGGCCGTGGTCACATCTGATATTTTGCCATCAAGGCCCACCGCTAAGACAATGACAGGAAGTGACACGGGCTGGCTGGTCAAGATAGCTGTGTTGATAATTGTGTTGCTCTGCCAATAAAAGGAGTAGGATCTCTGTAAACGCACATATTGCTTCAAACATTTAACCTTTAAGGAATAGTTCACCTGAAAATTAACATTTACTGACCCTTAGGCCACCCAAGCTGTAAATGTGTTTATTGGAGTAGACTCACCAATGAATTCTGTGCAGTGAATAGGTGCCGTCAGAATAAGAGTTCAGTTTAAAGTTGAACTTTTCTTAATTGTGGATTTTTTTTATTACAAATTTGAGGTAATTCATGACGTTAATTGATAGTCTGGAGTTGTATAAATTATGTTTCCATCACGACTCTCATTCTGACGGCACCCATTCACTGCAGAGAATCCATTGGTAAGCAAGTAATTCAATGCTGAATTCTCCAAAACTGTTCTGATGAAGAAACAAACGTATCTACATCTTGGTTGACCTGATGATATAAGTAAATATTCTGTAAATATTTTATTTTTATTTTTAAATAGTTTGCCAGGAGGATGGTAAAGAATCTTATTAAATTGTGTAAATGCTAAATTAACAGATGAGACTCAGACTGATACTCAGTTGATACAATGGAAAAAAATGTAGAATATTTAGTAAACTAAAGACACTGGGACTTCTCATTCTGGTAGTAATCCTTATGATCACTTTTTGGATGCATATGAAAACGAGGAGTTATCTTTACCTCTGTGATCGGGGCAATGCCCACCACTTCTCTGTCGGTAAAGGAGAAAAAGCTTGTCGCTGTGCCGCGTGGTGATGCTGCAATCTTGCGTGTCGAGTACTCCACCCACCAGCTAGCAGTGACAGTCATCGCTACGCCAATGTTTCTGTGTAAAGCCTCAAATGAGAGACAGGATACCTGGCTTAGAGCAGAAGTGCTGTAACGCAAGGAAAGTGACAAAGACAAAAAGGAAACAATGGATTACTGTTTCAACTGGCTTTTAGAAGGGCTGCCAACTTCAGCTTGGAGTCGCCCACATTGGAAAAAAAAAACTACAGTGAAAAACTGCAAAATAGCTGCTGCGGTTCTGCAACTTTAATGCCAACCTGTTTCCAGGTAGGCTGCACAGCATATTAGTTAATAACCTAAACATGAGTGTAAACATACAAGTAACTCGATGACCTGCCTGCTTATACTCACACGGTATGAGATGAGTGAGAGAGGCTGACTACTCAGCATGCATAAGTATAAATTACAATAAATGACAGACTCGATTGGTCTGAATCACTTGCTGCTGCACTGTGCTGCCTGCTCTGTCTTCTCAGTCAGCTCAACGGTGTCCCCTTCGCTTCGCAGTACTGCGTGAGAAAAAGGCTGTGTGGTAAGAGAGTTTTGACTGCAAGACTCTGAATGCATGAGAGTTAGCAGCCCTTGGGTTTGCTATGTATTTTATTTCATGCCTTAAACAAGTACGCTTACTCCTGTGTGTTGTCTAAATATCTAAACTAAAGCACAAGTATAATTCATTCATGGCAACTATTGGAATATATCATGAAATTAAAAGAAAACATGCAGCTGCAATTAGAGAGAGGAAGATGTCCCGTAGCAGATCTAGGCAGGTGGTGCTGGGATGAAATGAGGGCATACGGTATATTGTGCACAGACATGGCATTTTTTAAAAACGCCCTGGATAGATGTGAATCCAGTTGGCTGGCAACATTGAAATAAGGCTGCGTGTCCACCATAGCATTTTCCCCGGCGTATTTTTTCAATTCTTCTAAATGGTTCTAAATCACGTTTTTTTTAAAATGCCAGAAGCATGCCGAGCGCTGAGCACCTTTTCCGCTTTTTTGGGTAATTACTGCCATTACTTTAGTGGATTTTCCATATTATAGCAACTGCAGCGTCTTAACTGAAAAAAACGATGCATGTTTAAAAAAAAAAAGCTTTGATGGACATGCTGCTTAAATTAACCAATTACAGTGCAAGGAGAGTTCATAGACTTACGACAGAAGTTTCAATATTTTGATATTTTTACAATAAATATCTGTCAGTCCTTGCCAGCTATAAAATAGTGGGTTGTCAGATATCTTAAGTGGGCATGTTTGTTTGTTTGTTTACTTTGGTGCTATGTCTGCAGCTCTGAATTCATAGAAAGAGAGACAAATAGATTACCCAGCGCTGTCTGGAAGAGTACCAGTGCTTTGGATAATGATGGAAATAACGTCATGTTTTGAACCTGTTGTCCTTTCTACATTAACCATCCATAGGTCAGAGTTTGTGACTGGGTGGACCTCTATAGACAACAACCCTTTTTTCACTTTCATTCTGCAAAGAAAAAAAGAAAAGTGAACCAAAATATACGACACATTATAGCATAAAATGTGTTGAGCATTTAAAAGTAATGTTACCTAATGGTCAAAGACTCTGCACTAGAATTTGCCCTCAGGTTTACTGACACTCTGACTGGTTTGCCAAATCTTACAGGCCCTTTGCTGTAAACAATCAGCACATTGGAATCCAACCAAAGTTTCTCTTCTGCTTGTTTGTCTAAACACGTAGAGCTCCGCTCTGTCTTGTTGATCTGTTGATCTTCAAATCTCACAGGACCAATATAGAACAACTTTCTCTCAGATTGCTGCAATCCGTCCTCCACACATCGAGGGGGTCCACCTTTAGTATTGGACACAATGCCGAAGGAAGAGTAGTAGAGCTGAATTGGATCAGACTGGCTCCTGAGTCCTTCAGGCACGTACGGATGCCTTCTCCCACGATTACGAAAACGAGAGCGGTTTCTACTCAGGTGACGTTGCTTGAAAATCTGGTCCAGGTTTGCCTTGATGTTCTGAATAGGCTCAAACCAGTCGTCTGAAAGCGTCAGAGTGACCACGCACAACCCAAAAGGTGGCTAAGAAGAAACGGAAGAATAGAAAGTGGATTGTCACATGAATAAATAAATATGGTAACACTTCAGAATAACAGTATATGAATTATCATGTACTAATACATGAATGAACACTTACTTGACTGTAAACTAATGATGAGTTAAGATATCTATTAATCAAGATCTAATTTAACTACGACACAAGTTTAACAATTTGTGCAAAACTAAATCAAACTTGCTTTAATGGCACAAAATTGTTTATAGATGCCACCTGTAGCTGTCACAACCATCAGTGAATGACAGAGGATTTCTTGCAATATTTACATTTAACCTAACTCAGCCAACAAACAATAATGCATTCATAATTAATTTCATCCTGTTTTGAGTGATTCCACCACTGCCGTCCTATACAATAGTTTTCATTATAATTAAGCTGATTATAATTAAGTTCCTTCTCCATCCAAATGCAGCCCTCTGCTCTTCCACTTCTTTACAAATCCCGAAAAGCACCAAATATCTGATTTAGATGAGCTGAATATGTATAATAAATGTGTAATTGATAACTTTTTAAGTTTGTTAACAAGTCATGAATTCATGTTGCTTTATAAGTAATTAATGAAGAGTTAGTAATAATGTGCCCCCCCAAGTAAAGTCATGACATAATGATACATTAATAACTCATGAACTCATGACGTGACAGCTGCAGGTGGCAGATCTATAAACAATTTTGTGCCATCAAAGCATGTTTAATTTAGATTACGACACATTTTTAATTAATACATTAACTAACATGCAGTAACTAACATGTAATAAAGGTGGTGTTATTAATGCAGTAATTTGAGTTGTGTCGTAGTTAAGTTAGTTCTTGATTAATAGATGTCTTAACCCATCATTAGTTTATAGTCAAGTAATTGTTAATTCATATATTATTACATGATAATTCATGTACTGTTATTGTAAAGTGTTACCAAATATAAATCTGCAAAATAATGGTCAAAATGTTAAATAATTTGACCAAAATTAAAAACGTTAATGATGTGAAATATTTTTGCAAATGTATTATTATTTCTATACATTTTAAAACGCAATTTATTTCTATGATGGCAAGGCTAAATGTAAAATAATTATATATAGTGATTATTAAAATTTATAATTTTACTGCATTTGTAATCTGATCTGATAGATGCAGACTTGGGAGCATAAAATATTATTTTAAAAACAAAACTATTGATTGATAGTGAATAATA
>JAUMHP010000040.1:18559481-18574928 GCA_032361065.1 Enteromius trimaculatus
ATGTGTGTGTGTGTGTGTGTCTAGTGTCTTCAAACAACAGTACCTGAGTGATGCAGGAAGCTTTCAGTTCTTCTGTCTGTTTGAAAGCATGAAGAGTAACGCAGATTCCTCTGTTAGCATCACCCCTCATATGAAACAGCACACGCACCTTAAACTGCTCTCCTTTGTCACCCTCCTTCTCTTTCATGATGGTTTTAGAAAGCAGTAATGCAGTGAGAGATGGAGTCAGGGGAGGAATAGGCTCAGACATCACCTTGAGAAGAAAAGAAGTGGTAGAACAGAATAAGTAGCTTTATCTTTTAAGTTTAGATAATAGTCATTAACTGTAATCGAGACTGCAGTACCTGTGTGATGGTGTAGGAACCAAACGTAGCTCGGAGAAGAGGTTTTGAGGCTGTTCCAGATGGAGGCATGAGCAACAGGGACTGGGTGGAGGTGAAGGGACTGGAGTTGGTGAAGAGAAGGCCCAGATCAGCCTGAGAGAGCAGGAGAGACTGCCACGGTGAGGGAACAGTGACCCGGACTGGAAGTGATGGGGAAGAAGGTGTCTGACAATGGGCTTTTGATGGAGAAAATGGATTTACAACACAAACAAAAAACAATTCAAATCGGTTTAAACTTCGGTCAGTCTGAGAAACTTTACAAGAATGTCAAGCTTTTTTTGTGATAGAAGATTCTATAGATGTTATATGTTCTTTGTGGAAGCATCGATGCCCCTATTGTAGATTTTTTACCTTTACTTTTAAATCTGAAGGTGCACCATGTATAAAGCTATTGTTTCTCAAAATAAAGTTTTTAAAATGAATCCCAAGCCCTTTCATGTTGACGTCAACATACAATATTATATATTACCCGTCCCCTGTCTTTTTGATGATGTGAACCAAGTGGTGATGAATTAGACCAATCGGACCAATCAATGCAGATTAGCATCACACAAAGGAGGGGTTTGGAAAAAGCAAATTGTTTGGAAGTCGCTGAACAATATGGTAAAAAAAAAGTAGATTATGACAAGAAAAGCGTTTTTTGACCTTGTATGCACGCCAACCTGTTGTTGAGGACTCATAAAACCAAAATATGAACCCTTCATTACCCATAATAAGGGCAATTTAAGTGTTTATGCTGTGTTTTGGGAAGACTGTAAAAAAAGTCGGACTTACAGAGGACTATGAATAAGTGAAGGGTTACCAGTCTCATAGTAGAAGACTTCCATTTGAGTCCAGAAAGATTCAGCACATCCATAACACCCTGTAACAATAAATTCTTCTTTGGTTCAATATGAATTTTATTGTCATTCAATTAATCTTTTAAAGCAAATTTATTAAAAGAATACTTCACTGGAAAAAAAGGAAATCTGTTGAAAATTCACTCACCCCCAGGCCATCCAAGATGTAAATGAGTTTCTTCATCATAAGAAATTTGACTTCACTTGCTCACCAAAGGATGCTCTGCGGTGAATGGGTGCCACCAGAATGAGAGTTCGACCAGATGAAAAAAAAGCATCACAATAATAGGCTACACAAACAATCCACATGGCTCCAGTACATCAGTGAATGTCTTAGGAAGTGAAAAGCTGCTTTTTTGCAAGAAACAAATCCATCATCAAGGCATTTTAACTTTAAACCATTGCTTTTGGCCAAAGTCCATAAGTCTTTAATCCACAGTAATGCTTTCTCCAGTGGAAAAGTTCATCCACTGTTCTACTCTCACATCAAAATCCAATGACAAATTTATTTACAACTGTTTTCACTCGAGAATAGATCTTGATCTGTGGATATTTCTCTCCTGATTCAGATGAGGTGACTTTTTCAGGGGAGAAAGCAAAGTAGCTGATTAAGGATTCATTTATCAGAACGCAACAGTTCTTACAAACAAAGTGCTACAAACAAACAGAGACGTTAATTGACAGACTGCTGTTGTGTGGGATGCTTGTTGATTATTGTGATGTTTTTATTAGCGTTTTTGACTCTCATTATGACTCATTCACTGCAGAGATTGGTAAGGAAGCGCTGTAATGCTTCATTGCTCAGAAGAAGAAACTCAGCAACATCTTGAAACGAGGTAGATTATATTTCCAGTAAATTTTCATTTTTGGATAAACTATTTCTTTCAATATTATATATTACAATATGCATAAATTTTTTTCACAAATGTGGTTTAGAAAAGAGAAAATGTAAATGAGATAAATGATATGAAACTATAACATTTCCAAAACGTTTGTACTTGCCTCAACGGTCCTTTCAGATTTTCAGATATGCAAAACTGAAAGTAAGATATCACTCTTCTCTCACAAACATCATCAGCACGATGTGGGAGTTTCATCAATCCATCTTCCGTCAGGTTCTGTCAAAGTTTTTTCCTAGTTTTGTAAATTTAAAAATACTCCAAATATAGGTATTTCAAAGGTTTCCAAATTATTTAAAAATGCTGCTTTCCTTATTTTCATGTGTGGTTTCTCTCTTCTTTGTCATTTGTAGCTCTGCAATATTTCGGTCTGTCACTCTCTCTGTCTCTCTTTGGCTGGTGTGCTGGATTCACACAATACGGATTTATTCATTTAAAATGGTAAATAATCCTCTCTCTTACTCTTTCCCTCAGATCTCCCCCTCCCCCCCTTTTCTCTTTATTTCTTGGATATCCTGTCTAGCCAAAGATACTGACGTCCTTCCAAGAAACTCCTGGTAAATCTTGAAACCCACTTCCTATCTCATCTTAATCTCTCTCTCTCTCCCTGGGTTCTCCATCTTTCTGTTTACTTTGAATTTTCGTTGTCACAAATGGACAGGTTTCTGCACATACATTAAAGTAATGGGATCTCATTGCTTTTAATGTTTAATTTCAGCGGCTTAATGATTAGTAGTACATGAGGGAGAAATGCTGCAGACGCTGGCATTAAGGGCAAAATCCTATTAGCAAGAATGAGGACATTATGCATCTGAAAAAAATAAAAGTATTTAATCACACCACTGTCTCTTTTTCATCGAATCTTTCTCTGCTTTCTTGACCACTGAGAATATCTGAAGACATAAAATCTCAATATATTATATGAACTCTTTCACGCCACCTTATCCCCATTTATTATCTTTTTCATTACTTCTCTCTCAGTCATTTCTTGAAAAATGAAGAAATATGCTATATTTTTAGACTTTTCACTTTTATAAGAATCAACTCAATTCATTCCCTCAGTATTTTCTCAGGTAGATAAGGACAAAAAAAAGGGCATCAACAATTTTTTTCTTTTTCTTTTTTTTGGTGGGGGGCCTTTTCTCCTCAATTGATTGATCTGTTAACATAATAAAGCAAAAGCTGATTTTGTTTCTGAATATTTACATGAAAGCAGACTGTATGCAGGTAACAAGTAGGTTTGATGTCAGTGTCACAAGTGTTTTATCAGAAATGACGGACGGATGCACTAGATATTTGATCCAGTGTGGTCTCTCTGTTAATCTGTGCATGTAATCTGTTGTCATCTGTCATTGTTCTCTGCTGGAATCTCATTTAAATTACAGATTTAATCCTTCACTCTGACCTGAGGATGAGGAGGAAGCAACACTTATCCACCCACCATACACACTGTCTCCCCCGAAACCCGCTGCTGCTTTGTTCTCTCGCCTGTATATTTGTTCTCAAATATGAAGAGAGACTAAAGCAGCTGCAAAGACAAAGCCACATAACAATAAAAAAATGAACAGAACTGAAGCAAGCATCTTGAACTGCCGTGCATGAAAACACATGTAGAAAGGTTTAGGCAGAAACCCACCAAGCATCAAGTCACACTCAATGGTGCACTTAGAAAAAGAGTTTTACTTAGCTACCATCAGTCGGGCGAGACATAAGATTTTAAGCTGTTGTGATATTAAACCCTCTATGAGTGCAGTATTAAAAAATCAACTGGGTCAGAGAGAGAGAGAGAGAGAAAGAGAGAGAGAGAGAGGAGAAAATATTAAAAGGAAAAATGGAAGGAAGGAAAGAAAGAAAGACAAAGAAACCAACCAAAAAGAATGAGCACATTGAGTCTACTGTATATTTAGAGCATGAGCGACAGAAATAACACAAACAGGAAGTTAATAGAATTACGACAGGAAACCACATTGCTGCAAAATTCTGCATTAACACCACATTCCCTCTCCCAACCTTGACTTCACTTCCATGCCACCTCAGAAGACATTTCTCATCAAATTTCTCATCTATGCACCAACATAACCATGCTTATATACAGTATTTAGGGTTTATACTAATTTACTTCTGATTCTGCACCCCAAGTCAAAAGTCGTAAAAAATGATTGTCTTTTTAGTTTATTTAAAAATTATTTATATTCCAACTCAAAAATCAATCACTTTGCATAAATAAACGTGTTTTAAAAAGCCATCATCTTTCAGGACATGAACAAAATCCAATATTGTTTCTGGCGAGCTAAAAACAATCCCAAAAAACAAACACAGCAAAAACAAGTCATTACAAAGCATTATAAAATGAATAATGAATAAAAAAGAAGCCAGCTATGCTATACAAAGTAAGCACTGTTGTGCTTATGTTGAGACTAAATTATTATTATTTGTTTGATGCTAAATGGATTTCTCAGCTATATTTTTCAGTGATATTTACAACTTTCTTGGCTTGCCAATCGACAGCTCAAAACAGCCGAGGACGTGGAAGGTAAGTCTGCTGACTGTAGATGACGAGAGCGTTGTGCTAAGGGTCAGTAAGTCTTTTGTGAGCACAGGCTTTCAGCTGTATGAGTCATAATCACTGTTTCTGTTGGACGAGGGCTCTCTGCTCTGGTTTACCGTCAGTCTCTCCAAACCTGACAACACAGACAGATAAGAATGGGTACAAGTGCACGCATGCCACTTTTCACAGAGAGGCAAGACACACCAAAGTGAATAAGATCAAACTTTTAATTAACATACTTCCTCAGTTGCTTGATTATAATAAGAATTGCAAACATCTGTTAGACTCACAGCATTATCTAGTTAAATCCGCACTAAACTGCATTCTTTTTTTAGGACAGAAATGTAACCCTGGACCATCTTAAGTCCATGGGGTGTTTTTAAAGCAGTAGCCAAATATACATTGTATGCATCAAAACGATCTATTTTTTTAATGCCAAAAATAATTCGGATACTTAGTAAAAATCAAGTTCCATGAAGATATTTAGCAAATTTCCTACAGTAAATATATTAAAACTTGATTTTTCATTAGTAATATGCATTGTTTATTTGGACAATTTGAAAGGTGATTTTCTCAGTATTTCGATTGTTTGCACCCTCATATTCCAAATCTTGATCAAATAATGTTCTATTCTAACAAACCATGCATCAATGGAAATCAGCAGCTTTCAGATGATGTAGAAATCGAAAAATTGACACTATGACTGGTTTGTGGTCCTGAACATGGGGTAAAACCCAGGTTTGATATTCTTGATTTATTTTGGTGACCAATGTAAGTATAAAATCAGGTGAACGATATATCAGTAAACCCAGTAAAAACCTTCAAAAATAAAAAAAATCTCTAATCAAGTGGAATTCATCAACCTCAGGGACAGATTAAATATGTACAGAAGTAAATATTTTCCGAGCTGTTTTACTTTCTATTCACTGTATATGGTTTCCAATTTCTGCAAAATTGTTACCTAAAACAAAATATTTGACTTTTTATTTTATTTGCATTTAATATTAAATAAACATAAAATAGATAAATCAATAGAAATAGGTAATAGCAATAGAAATACGTAATTCCAAATTAGCCTAAATTCCTCACTATATCACAAAGTACAAGGTGCGAAATTTTGCACAAAATGCTGTCTCAAGCAAAAAAAAAATTAATATACATTTTAAAAAATGTAACTCATTGACCTAAATAATTATAGGGTTGTTTTTTTTTTTAAATATGACATTATTGCATGATCATAATTGTTGAATATAGTCAAGAATGTTCAAACTGATAACTGATGATGATTTAGATACTTTCATGCTAAGTTGATTTTATGTTAGATAATAGCTTAATCTTACATTTCCAAATAGATCTCACAACCAAAAACGCACGCACATGTGATGAGCTGAGCAGTTTGAGTGAAATGTCCAATACATCATTATGTAATTGAGTACAAAGCAAATGAGCGCGAGTGAGAGATTAATAGAGAGAGCGCAGAACGGTCAGGATAGAGAGAATAAGGGATATTACTCACCAGGAAAGGACTGTCTCTTCTCTGGGTTTTTGTTTGGGGGTCCTTGACCTCTGTGATAGCACACTTTAAAAAGAAAGATAAAATGCTGAATCTTTTCAAAGCAGCCAGTGATGAATGTGTTAATGTGTGGTGATGATGATGACTCACCGCTCTGAGTCGGGCCGACCCAGCGATTCTGACGTTTTTGTGAAACTGCAATTTTACCAGGTGAAAAGAGTATTTAATTTTGGATAAAAAAAGAAGTGCTTTTTATATAAAGCCAGAAGTCGAAATATTGATTAAACAAGTGACATTACACAAGTGAGACGTAAACACATGAGAGCACTAGCTAAATCATTTGAGTGACAGACTAAATTAAAAATTAACAATGAATTTGATGGTTGTTTTAGTTTACAGCATGAACTCTTGTGCTTTAATGGAAGAAGGACATCAAATTATCTGCAAAAAGTTCACATTATAATTAGCTTATATTTGATTAAAGTGCAGAATCTGAAATATTTCTTCTTAATTTTACATCTTTTTTTTCAGAGTTTGGATGCCAAGCAAACAACATAGAAATTTTGATTGTTGCCATGTGCTTGAATTCATAAGCATTTATATTTTTAATAAGTATGAAATGAAAAACATGCTCGTTGACTTGACTGACTCACATCTTTTGCGGATGGCTTTGTAGGTAGGCCGACCGAACTGAGCCAGAATCACACCCAAGATCAAGAAAATGAATATGCCAGTGGCGGCTTTATAAGCAGCCAACTCTGTTCTTGGAGGATCTGATGTGGAAAGGAAAGAATACAATATATTATTCAAAATGCACAGTATATTAAATAGATTTACAGTCTAATTATGTTGCCACTGAAAAAAAAGCAAACGTGCAAATTTATACAAAGTCATATAATAAAGTAATATTTACACGCACACGTACCTTTGCAAGTCATCATCAGGTTTAAACAGGCATGATACTCAAATATCATGTTCTCTTTGAGGGAAAGACCTTTAGGCAATTTAGAATTGGTCTTAAAGGATTCGAAGGGTCCACATTTCATTTCCTTACACACTTCATTCCACCAGTTGCTCAAAATGCTACTTTCAAAGCACAAAGGTTCTCTAGTCCTATTAGGGTACTGCAGATAGACTTGACCCTCACATGAACTCCCTTCCATCAAGTTCACCTTCAATCGAACCAGAAAAGGCTTTTCAACAGTCTGGATGTTATTTGGACATGTGACCTGTATGGTAGTGGGTGTCGTAGCGTTAGTGAGTGGTGTGGGCGAGGGGCTTGTGTTGTTGTTGACCGGGGTCTGAGCTGAGATTCCTTCTGTAAAGGGAAAAAGCATATAGAAATCATTTACTTTCATGACAATGTTGAAACCTCACAATCAATTTTCTCCACATGAAGTGTGCAGGAATTTGAAACATATCAAGCATCAATTGTAAATGAAACGAGAATTGCACCAACAAACTGTTAATGACAGTATGCAGCAACTATCATAAAGACATCGCTTCAGCTCCTATATTATATTTTTGTCACCAGTACTGTCACATCTCAGTATTTTATTCCTTATAAGAACTCCACATCTTCATGCAATATTTCCTATGTAAAATATGGCACAATATGCACCACATTATTCAATCATAAAACACTGTTACTGAGGTCAGAGAGCAGATAGCTGAATCATTTGCTCTCATTACACTCTTGCATTTTTGCACAGTGCTCGAAGACATTCACACACATTTTGCGCATTTTGATTGCATGATTGCACTTTGCAAACAGATGGACGGCCTTAACATATCTATAATTTGGATTACTAAACACAAAATTTTACATACGTTTGAGTAAAAGTTGTGCAGAAAAGCTTCAAAAGCTTAAAACTGATATGATGTTTATATATATATATATATATTATTATATATTCAGAATATATATACATATAACTATTATTAGAAAATTTGAATTGTAATGTACAATATCTATATTTATGCACAACAGCAAATTTTGACAACGTACATTTTGGATAATATAGCTGCATTTATAGGATTTTTCCTGATTAATATTTAAGAAAGTGTTGTTAAACCAATTACTTTTATTTTATGGATACTATTTTATTTCTCATGGAAACACAAGTATATTAAAGGCTCGTTCATTCGCGCTGAGGTTAAATATGTTAGATTGTTTAAAATCATATGCAGTTCACACCTGTTCCTTTGATAATAGTTTCGGGCGGTTTGTTTATGATTTCTGATTTTCCAAAACGCAAATGGTCCAATAATGTGTATTACATTTTAAAAAGATATGACTTACAAACTGTGGATTGGAAATAAAAAATTGCATTCCCTCTTTAACAGAATGCAGTATCATTTTCCATAGAAAAGGTAAGTTAAAAAAAACCTTGTCTTAATCGTTACATGGCATAACAGGCATAACATGCCTTATTGCTATGTGCATCTGTTAAAGACAAAGAAAAAAAAACCTCAAATATATATTTTATGAATAATAAAGAAATATAAAAAAAGTTATTGCGAAGTTGACCCGGTGATAAATTCACCATATTAGATGGATAGCTTGCAACAATCTTCAAATATCTGTTCTGACATCGGTTTGTAGTAAAGGGAGCTAAAACTAAGAATTAGAACAATTGACAACAACAAACTATACAAGCACATGCCATATTTAATTGACAATTGCACTAGTTTTGTAATGCACTCTTGCACACCCTAAAGTTGTGGTTTTATATATATGATGGTATTCATTATTGCTCTTAATTTATAATGCAAATTTATAATTGCATTATAAAGGCTCTTCTATTTAACATACAATACTGTGACTGAATGCATCTGAATAAATTCTAGCTGCGTTCTATTGTTCCTTGGTCATGTTTTGTTTAATGAAGAAATATTAGAACAGACAGATAAGACGTAACCGTACATCTGCTCACAACAGATATTTTCTTCAAGTGGTAAAGTTTCAGGTGCAGAGCAGATCATGTATATATACAACCATAAAAACAAATGCAACAATGTAGTATATTTAAAAAGCAAACAATTTACTTACGAAATCCAAGGAGCAGGAGCGCCGTAAGAGTCATCAGCAAAGAGTTTTCCATCTGCCAAAAGGTTTGCCAAACATTTCAAGTAAAATTTAACTTCATTTGACTAAACAAAGTGATTATATGCACTTAAGAATATAACAGGCCCAAAGGTCAGATGAATGACCTCTAGTACATAACAACACCATTTTTGTTTATTTACTTGTGACTCAACTTTGCTTTCCTCTAACTTTTTAGTGTTTCAAATAAAGTATGCAACCGTGACTATTTTAAAATATTAGACTGCACTTTTTTATTTAGTTAACCCCAAAGACCAGTCGTACCGTGACTTGAACACAGTAAGAACAAATCATTCACTACAGTGACACACAGTAATATATTTGTCAGTACAAACTGGACTTGCTTTGGTTTAGTTATTTACACTGTTATTTTAGACATGCTACGTTATGTCTGGTTTGTAACTGACAGCCGTCTTCACATCTCTGCTTCAGCGGTGTTTGAAGATGTTCTTCTTCAAAGAATGTCAAACATCAATGAAACACCACAACTTCTAACCAGCTTTTTAACAATATATTATCAGATCTTACCTTGCCTGTGACTGACAAGAACAAAAGTGTGGAGCAAGTGACAAGAAAACTTAAGTGAAAGGAAATAAGCAGAGGTGTGGAGCTACAGTCTTTATTTCCCCGCCCCCATCCTCTGTCTCTCCATATAGAGCGTGTCTTTTAATCTCGAGCGTTGTTTGATTGCACGTTGCACTGCTTCCTCACTTCAAAGAGAGCTGCATACAAAAAAAATGAAGAAAAGCTTGAAAAAAAAAATGTGAGTGTAGGTAAGTGGGAGGAGAAAAGTACTAAGTGGTGTGACATTGTCTTACTTTGAATGTAAATGTAAAAACGTTAAATGTAATTTAAAAATGTAACATACAAATAACAAAAATAAAGGTTGGTGGTAAAATTTGGTCAAAAGCTGATAGAAATTGGTGAAACTGTCTTTTCATCTAAAACTTAAAGATGCTTTGAAGTAAACAATAGAGCAACAAAAATCTGCATATTTAAAATCTTAGTCTTTGCGTACAGGAACTGAGCCTCTTGTGGTGAACGGCACACTCTGAAAACACTCTCGCAAATTACTCAAAGATGATTAATCGTGCTCACAGGAATCAACTACGGCAAAAATTACAAAACCACCGATATCCACATCTATCCTTTCATTTCACTGTTACTCATCTCTTCTTTTCATTCAATCTTTCCCAGCCGCCTCTTTCCCTCCCTCACTCTCTCGATTTCTCTCAGGTGTCGCCGGGGTTGGTTTACCATATCGTACAGTCGGAGAGAGACCCGTAAAGACTGGGTTTTATACCTGTACCCAAAAAATTCCCCCAACACCCTCTTGAAACTCTCGTCTATGATTCAATATGAACGGAATTTAAACAGTGAGTCAATGAGTTGAACTACCACTGCTCTTCTTGTAAATTTGTAGAAACATTGGGATTATACTGTAAAAGGAAACACATACACACACAGCAAAAAAATGGCTCATCTTGCTTAGGATTTTTGTCTTGTTTCCAGGCGAAAAAACTAAATTAACTGCATTTTGCATAAAACAAGTAAAATACTATTTTTTCCCCCCTTTGGACACAAGACTAACCCCCGGTTTCACAGACAAGGCTTAAGTCTAGTCCTAGACTAAACGTAAATTTGATCTTAAAACATGTCAGTGCCTTTGTTTTTGTCTTAAGACGCACACTGATTTTTTTGGCGTTTATAAAAGAATGACTTAAATTTCCTTATTGAACAATGGCCTAATTCTGGCTTTGGCCTGTTCACACCATGCACGATAAAGATAAAGATATAGATTCAACATTTGAAGTGCATCAAAAACATTCATCAATTTTTTTTACATTTTCTCTTACATTTTTGTTAATCCATTGAGAGTCTAGGTAATCCACATTTTCATGTTTCAAAAATAGTTATTGTATAAGTAATCCATACCAATATTTATATATAAATACATCTTAAATTATATCGTAGCAAACGTGTCCCAGACAGTGGAGGACAAAAATTAAGAGAAGATTAAATGTATTAAAAAGTTAGCAGCGTTTGTATGGGTTTGGTACAACATGGGGGAGTAGAAAAGATGACCATTTTAATTTTTTGATCAACTAATCCTTTGAAAGAGCAGCCCTCCACGTACACAGAAATTTGTGAGGTATGTTATTTTTCAGTAAAGAAGTAGCTTTCTGAAACAGTGTTAATTTTGGCAGGCATTTTTGATTTAATCTTTTTCTTGAGATGATGCATTTTTGTCAACTTTGAGTCAGTTTTAGTAGTCTCTGTCCACTGCGGCTGCCATACTAAGACTAGATATGCAACCGCCTCTCATCAGATTGCAAGCCAATGGCAGGGATGCATGTTTTGAAAGAGGACAGTTAACAGTTTTGTTTTTTTGTTCGTCTTGTTTACGAAGACAAGCCATACATTTTGTTATAGTTTTTCTCATCAGATGTAGTTTTATCTCGTCTTAGTCACAGGAAAAAGGTTTGTTAAGGAATATTTTTTTCGTCATCTTTTAAAGCAATACATTTATTTAAACAATCTCGCATGCCCTCACAGTACTGCTGCCATTATAGTATTCTTGAGCGCTGTGGTAGACAGAGACATTTAACAATTACACAAAGTGGTTAAATTATAAAACAGACTATACTCCTTACTGATGTGATGCACCTCTGTCTGAAAATTGATAGATTTTAATTAAATGTTTTTCTCTTTTTAGGCCACAGATGAAGAACAGGCAGTGACTGGGAAGAAAGCTGGTCAAAGAGGAGAATGACCTTTACCCCGAACTGATGCAACGGGGTTTTTAAAGGAGGACAATGCCCTGGATAGTGTAAAAGATGTCACATGCCTTTGCTGTGCTGATGGGGCTACTTCATATGCTAAAGAGATCATAAAAATTGGCAGTGATGCATGATCAGTATTCATGGACTATGAAACAAACTGTAAGTGTATAATTTCTGTGTTGTTTAGTAGAAATGGAGTTTACAGTCATTCATGCACATGCTTATATTCTTTCTCATGTATGCTTCGGTTAAATGTTATAATATCAGTGTTACAAACAACAAAGTTGTTGTTTATTTGTGTACTGTCATGCCAGAATAATATGTAAAGAACTTAACTTTAATAATTTTTGCATAAAAGTGTTTTTATATATTTTTATACAATATGTTAAATTTACCAAGTTAAATTTGATCTTAAGTTATATTTAACAAATGTTCAGTGCTTCATTTATAAACTATGTACTGTAACTGTTAATGCCATAGTTTTCTGCATTTCTTTCTTTTAACATTCATAACTGTTTTTTAATAAATATTTAATAGTCATTCTTTGTGTGTAAAAGTTATTTTAAAGTGAACAAGTTTTGTAGGTTTAACGCCTAGCTCAATTTGGTCATTTTTAACCATAAATAAAAGCAACACAGCATGTCGGGTCAAATATATAACTCTACTTATTGGGTTAAAACAACCAAAATAACCAAAATTGGGTTGTTTTTAACCCAGGAGTTTTTAGAGTGACCTTTGATCAATGTGTTGAATAAAAACATTTAATTCACAGAGAAGTCAGTTATTCCACTCAACACAGAAATCGTAGATCAACTTCAGTGTTTAATATTCACACCCGAAAAAAAGACAGTAAAAATAAAAATACACTTTTAACAGGCTACAGTCATCACAACCAATGCAATAGATTTTATTTTCCTCTAATGCTGCAAATCAATGTGCTAATAAAATTTTGATTTCCTCTCATCCTCGTGTCGTGTCAGCCCTCTCCCTCGCTCCAGGTGCTGGGGAGGGAACCTAAACGTGGGGGTTTTGCTACAAACCTGAGTCTTAATTACTGAGTTCATGAATTAGATAAAGCCACCCGAGGCTTGATTGAGGACGCCTCTGGTTTTGAATTGCTTTAAAGTACAAAAATAAAAAGAGACCCCACACGCCTATTCTAAAGCTGACTGTTTCGAAGGCCCCGCTCCCAGCTCCTGTTGCCAAAGAGTTCGGGGGCGGTTAGTGTGGAGTGCTAGTGTGAATCACGTGGTCCTCCGGTTCTCCGACGAAGAGACCTCAAACAGGTGGGGCTTTTACGGATCTACATAACACCACATAATGACATGCACAGGCCGTTTGGATGGATAGGCCTACAGTTGTGGGCTAGTGAGAACATTCACGTGGCAGAATCTGAAGGTGGACTCAAATCAAACCACAAAATAAAGCATTTTATTGGTTAACCGGATCCAATCCCACTCGCTCTTTGATTTTGAGGGCAATGCGCCTCTGAAACAAACTGGGCGGCTAGCTGTACAAGATCATCAAATGTCTCATTGAGTCTAAATTCAGCGTAAAATATGCATTCGTCTGCATAGTTTTACCACAAAAGAATGCTATATTTACTAAAGCAAGCATGTTATGCCTATTTTCTTTGCATATGTTCTGTGCTATGTTATGCCTCAACTGCCCCACCAAAACCTGTGCTATAGCAGATAGATATGTCTATAATAACATCCCTTGTTCTCTGGTTTCCCTTTAATATGTCGGTTTCCCTTTGTTGAATACACCACCCTAGAGAACTTGCTGTAATAGTCTATGCCTTCCAATCATTGTCAAGCGGTGTATTAAATAAATGAAGTGGAAGGGTGTGAAAGAAAAGAGAAAAAGAGGGAGCAAAAGAGGTATAGAGAAGGTTTGGAGTGATCGCATTGGTACACTAAGCATTCATAACAGGACGCACCGCACCCAAATCTGCACACGTGGAAGTTGTCTAAATTTATTCATGATAAAGAATACGCTTGCTTTTTTTTTTTTTTTTTTTTTAAGGAGTTTTCATCTGTGATGGAGTGGAAAATGGTGCTGTGCTTTCTGTTTTGACGCTGTCAACAAGTATTGATATAGACAAGAGATTAGCCTAACGCTAACGTAACGCTTCCATGTAGTGTGGCGTATTTGTCTCAGTAGAATTCTGACAGAATGATTGGGAAAAACCCCAGGCAAATGAGGCTGAGCTGTAACACAACGTCATCAAAAAAAACCATTTCGGCATTAAAAATAATAAATCAGATTTTGTAAACTGATAACATGCTTTTAAATGGAGAGGAGCTGAGCCGTTGAAACTGGGCGGCCCGTATCGAGTCTCTGACTGAAGTTTGAGGGGGGAAACAAGCACACGCTCGATCTCAAGTGTCTTTATAAGCCTCAGACAGGAACAGGATGTGACATGGGTACGCAAACCACAAATCTGAAGGTGAGGAAAAGGCAGAGCAGGTGGAGAAAGGTGGGAGAGAGACGAGAGGAAGGATTATGAGAAAAAGAGAAAGACAGACACACACAGAGTGGCTCAGGAGTACGGTTGTGGTACCCCAAAACCGGGCCTATAAAGAGGTCTAGCTGTGGGTGATTGGGTTGATGGGCCATGGGGGCCTGTGGGGTAGTTGTACCCTCCATACTGGTATGGACTGGGGTACGACGCGGGGGTGGAACCAAACTGCCCAAACGGTGGGGGAGGAAATGGAGGTTGAATGGGGTACGGGCAATTGGGGGGACCGAACGCAGGCCTGGGAGCTGTGTAGCCTGTCGACGGAGGGAAGGGGGCACCCTGGCTGGGGTAGGGCTGAAACGCTGTGCTAGGGTTAGTGCTGCCCGCTGTGGAAGCTGTGGGGGGAGCAACGGGATAGGGGGTGTAGGGCAGAGCAGAAGTGGTGGGTGCATTGATTTTGGAGCTCTGCTGCTGTTGAGGCTGCGGTTGTTGCCACTGCGATGATGATCCAGCATCCTGATTGGCACCGGTTTGTGATGTCACTGCGGCGTCTCCTACCCCTTTGTGTTTTTGGCTGAGAATTTCTTGCAGCTTTTCGATGCGCACTCGTCTCAGGTGAGCAAGAGAGCGCAGGGAAAGGAAGCGTTCGAGGAAGGAGTCCAGCGATATTGAACCTTCCAGAAACTCATCTGCTAAAACCTGAGGGAAAGAGACGGAGCAATTTACAAATCCTGTGGGGTTGGTCACACCATAAATGTTGTATGATAATTTTATATAACGCTTAGGAAATCAGTAGCTCATAAGCCTTCAAATACATATACACCACCATTCAAACGTTTGCAAACACTAAGAGCATTTTTTAAACAAATTGTCACTTTTATTCACCTTACAATTTCAAAATCATATTTTTTT
>JAUMHP010000040.1:18601533-18651834 GCA_032361065.1 Enteromius trimaculatus
CGAATCAGGGCTCCCAATTGAATGACCCCAGTCTGTCGTCACGACATAACGTCATAGTGACTGACAGACAAGGGAACTTTATACCGGGTAACTAATGTGCTACAAACAATACAAATAAAACCCTATGAAGAGCTAATGATAGTGTAAGCTTTGATGACCTCATAGCATCTCCCCCGTGGAGAGCCCATAATACATTGACCTGATGCTGAGCTAAAAACCTGATTGGCTACAGTTGATTGCATCTGTCTAAAGATACACATAATCTTTCACTATAGATAAAAGTTTGGGCTTGTATCGTGCAATCATATTCACAATCCGTCTTGCTCTTTTCCCTTCTTGTCTCTCTTGAACCCTATCTTCTCAGCTGAACCCAAACGTGAATGCCTTTCAAAGGAAGTTTGTTTCAGAAGTGAGAAGATGTGAGGAGCTGGAGAAAACTTTCAGTAGGTTTTCAATGACCAGCTACCGCTACATCAAGCATTATATAGTTATTTTGGTCATTCTCAGTTCTAATCATGTCATAATCGGTTGTGCACGTTCTCAACATGTTTTCCTCTCTCTCTCCCTCCATTCCTCAGAGTATCTGGAGCAAGAGATCAGCCGCTCTCTCTGTCCTCCTCTGAAAGGGCCTTTACCTACATCCACACCAATCCCATCAGCCCCACAGCCTAGAGAGCTGCTCTCTATTGAGGAGGAGAGCGAGAGACTGGCCAGAGAACTCAGAGAGGTGAGAGGAGAAAGGGGAAGTAGGCTGAATGAATATCTAAGGTTCCAGAAAGGATATCATGTAGTGTAAGCGGTGAATTTGACCCAGCCTGTCTGTAGGTATCAAGGAACAGAGACAGTTTGCGGAACCAGCTGACCCAGCTCAGTCAGTACAGAGGGGTTCTGAAGCAGAGCATTTTACTACCAACTTCACAGGTAAAAATCCAGCTGGTAGCATGCTTACCTTCATGTCTCTCAGATATCTACTAATACTTCTCATTATGTTCCTCAAGGTGCCTCCTCCAACTCTTGAGACCACAGCACTATTGGACAGCAGGCAAGATATGCGTTTGAGGTGAGGTCAATATCCATCTAAAAGAGAGCGTGATAAACATTTTAATATTTTTAAAGAACCTTATTCCATTCTAAAGTATCTTTTGAATCTCAGTGAAAAGATTCTTCTTGGAACCATCGATACAAACAAAGAACCTTTATTCCTAAGTGTAGTGAGAAACTGAAATGGGAATATTATGGTGCAGTCACATTAAGCATGTTGTGGGTCATTCTAATAGAAGTTTTTGCGATTGGGAATTTCACATAAGGGTGAAAAAGTTGCCGTCACAGTGTTACTCTATGTGTCCTTTTATCCTCCACCTTTTAACGCTATGATTATTCAGATAAAGATAGTCAATTCTAGCCTAAACCATAAAGCACTCAGTCTCCCGCAGGTTGATGTTCTTCAAGAAGGATGTAGAAGATTCCCTTGTGGTTGTTCTTCTTGTTTGAGGCTCAGTTTGTGGTTATAAAGTTTCACAGGAAGCAATCAATAGCAATAAAATCTATCAGTCCCTGTGACTCATTGGCAGATATCTGTCTGTCTTCTCCTGTGCTGTCATCTTCTTTTAGCTTCTCTTCTCCTTGTGTGCTGTAGTCTTTTTGTTTTTTATCTTCTTTAAACCTTCTCATTAAGAATTTATGCACATTTATCTAGGCTCTACATCAATATCTTTTAAATCATTTAGGTACTCTCATATTAAAGCATATATGGCATCAACTCTAAAGCAAGCAAAATAAAATAACATTGAATTACCACTTAAATTCACCACACTGACCAATGGAGTTCTGTGTGAGCTGTGCTTTATACATCTCCAGGCTGTTGACAAGAGGCAATGAACATTTTCCCTGGAACATGAATAAAATCTGCGTAGGAAACTTGCCCTCACCAAAACTAGTAGTCGCACAGTTGTATAGAAATGACTGAAATTCACACACAAAATTACGTGGCCGCATCTTTTGGCAGCAAGTCATTACATTAGTTGTAGTATTAGAAATATTCCAGTGGTAAACAATGCTATTGTCGTCTTTCCTGCACAGTTTTGTCACTGGCGTGGTCCATCCGTGGAAGGTTCCAGCATTCGAGAGGCTGCTGTGGAGGGCCTGTCGAGGTTACATCATTGTAGACTTCTGGGAGATGGAGGAAAGACTGGAAGTGCCAGACACTGTGAGTTACATCAACTGAACCGCAAAACTCATTTGGATGAAACTGGCTATTTACACAAGTTTTTCCTTGCTCACAGGGAGAGATGATTCAATGGACTGTCTTTGTGATCTCTTTTTGGGGAGAGCAGATTGGACAGAAAGTGAAGAAGATCTGTGATTGGTAGCTTTTATAGCTTAATTTAATTTAATTTAGTGTAGCTTACTGTAATACACTTTCATGGTATCACATATCTGTCTTTTTATAGTTTCCACACACATACCTTTGTGTATCCAGAGGGTCTGGAGGAGAGAGAAGCAGTACTTCAAGGGCTGGAAAGCAGGATAGTAGACATTAAAATGGTGACTGGAATGTTCCCTTCATTACACAATCACAATCACCTTGAAATGAGAAAAAAATAACATGTTTTTAGGCATTGCATAGTCACTTCAAATGTAAGAATTTCATTGCTTTCATTCAAAAAATAACAAGTGGTACTTCTTTAAGGAATGACTAGAAAACAGAAAATATGCAGCTCATTTTGCTTTTGCTATCTGAAGTATTTCCAAATGAGACCGGATATGTGACAAGAAAAAAAATTTATATACTATATATTATCATTCAAAAGTTTGGGTTTTTATGTTTTAGTTATGTTTTGTTTTTCCGCAGTGACACTTTAAATTGTTCAAATGTGACAGTTCAGATTAACTGTACACAATATTCAAATGCTTTTTTCAACAACAAAATAGCACAACTGTTTTCAACCTTGATAATAATAAATGCCGCAAATCAGCATATTGGAATAATTTCTGAAAGTTCACATGACTAGAGTAAAGACGCTTAAAACAGCTTTTGGGTTATCATTTAAAACATTAAATGACAAAATATTTATTTTCAGTTGTAAAAATATTTCACAGTATTATAATTATACTGTATTTTTGACTAAATATGCAGCCTTGGTATGTCTCCCCAAAAGACCCGTAACTTTCGAACAGTAGCATATCATATTATTATAAACAAATGTACATTTATGAATCGTGCACTGAATATTTAATAAGAAGAAAATGAAATCCAAAGTGTGTTTAACCATCCTCTTTATGCAGGTGCTGTCTCAGACGGAGCAGTATATGCAGCAGCTGCTGTCTCGCTGTGTGTGTCAGATGGGGCAGTGGAAGATACGGGTGCAGAAATGTAAAGCTGTACAGATGGTGCTCAACCTCTGCAGCCCTTCAGTCACAGAGAAGTGTCTCATCGCAGAGGCCTGGTGCCCCGTGGCCAAGCTGCCCCTGCTCCAGAGCGCTCTGATAGAAGGAACGGTGAGACAAGACTAAGACTCTTTCACACTAAATGCATTACAAAGAAGTATTTACAAGTATTGAGTAGTATATTTGCAATAGATCGTTTTTTGTCCTTTCTGTTTCTTAGAGAAAGAGTGGCAGCAGCGTGGACTCCTTCTACAACCGTCTTCCTGCACCCACATCTCCTCCAACACTCTTTAACACCAACACATTCACTTCTAGCTTCCAGAACATCGTGGATGCTTATGGTGTGGCCAGTTACAGAGAGGTTAACCCGGGTAACTCTCACACACAGTCACATGGAAGGCACAAGTCAGTTTAGTTTGAGATAAACAACCTATGCAAGATATGGAAACCCATCTGAGTAATTGTCTTGTGTTTGTTCCCTTCTCAGCGGTGTACACCATCATTACTTTTCCCTTCCTGTTTGCGGTGATGTTTGGAGATGTTGGGCACGGATTGCTCATGACATTGTCTGCTCTGTGGATGATTCTGGAAGAAAGAGATCCTAAGAAAAAGAATAACACTAATGAGGTTTCTTTCCATGTTTATATTGAAAACATTTGGGCTGCTGAATTTTTTTTTCAGGAGTTCTTTGATGAATATAAAGTTCAAAAGCATTCTTTTTTGAATAAAATATGTCTTAAAAATAATCATTATCCAAAACCTTTGCACAGCAGTGTATCTGTCTGTGTTCTCTAACTCTGTCACTTAAATGCACTTCAGGCTTGTACAGAATTGTATACTTTCTTTTAGATTTGGTGTATGCTGTTCGGTGGGAGATATCTAATTCTTCTGATGGGGTTGTTCTCTATCTATACTGGGGCTGTTTATAATGAGTGCTTCAGTAAAGGACTCAGTCCTCTTTCTTCTGGCTGGTACCTCAAACCCATGATGCAGCACTACAACTGGAGGTACATGCACACTTTTACATGCAAGGCTAATGAACTGATCTAATGACAACTATATTTTTTAGCAGTATTTGTGCAGTCAAAAGCTTTTTTCTTTTTTAAACAAAACCATAAAGAGTGCATTTTATTAAGAATGAAAATTGAGTCATAATTGACTCACCTTAATTTTGTTCCAAACCCGTTTTGTTAAACTCTCAAAAAAGATTGGTCCATTTAACCAAAACTTACTTTAAAAAGTTCCAGTATTAAGAGCATTAAGATATCAAGGTCAGTGTTTATATATGAAAAAAGGCCTTAATAAAAATAGCTCTTCATATAAGGTGAACATGGCTTCAGACCACTCAATTTAATATGAATTATTATTTTTAACATTTTGAAGCATCGATGTTTTGGATGCATAGACTTTCAATGGGACGAATAAAATATGTACATCAAACCACTAGAGGCACTAAATGACACTTCAAATACATATTTGCTTTTTTTACACAGACGTCTCAAACAACCCTTCTGCCTAGATACTGAATGAAACACAGTGAAAGCACAGAACTTGCATTAGTCTACAGTGTTAATGGTTGCCAGGATGTTTTGGATTTCTTTTCCTTTTTAAAGTGGTTATACAGATAAAAATCCTGCATCTTGAAATAAGTCTGTTTAAGGTGTGGTCACACGTACCATTGTTTGGCAAATATTCATAAACACAATGCATTTCACTCATCCAAGTGCAAACCCAACAGTGGGTATTGAACACGCACTACAAACATGCATTTGGTGCAGTTGGCAGCCATTTCGGGGGCTGGGTGCATTGCTCAAGGGCTCAATGGCAATGGCAAGCTACATGTCTTGCCAGTCCTGAAACTCGAACCCACAAACTTGAGGTTACAAGTTCAACTCTGCACTATAGTAATTTCACAATGCAAAAAAAGTACTTTCAAAGACAAGTTTTTTTGTCTTATTTCCACCCAAAATATCTAAACATTCTCAAATCAAGAAGGATTTTTTTTAGGCAAGAAACAATTACTGTCTTGTTTTCTTAAAAAAAAAAACAAGCTAAAATTAAGCGAGTTTCTACTTGAAACAAGCAAAATAATCTGCCAATGGGGTAAGCAAAATAAACTTGTTTTCTGTTTGAAATAAGAATATTTTGCTTACCCCATTGGCAGATTATTTTGCTTGTTCTAAGCCAAAAGTTACTTAATTTTAGTTTGTTTCTTCTAAAAACAACACAGCATTTATTTATTGTCTAGAAAATTTCTTCTTGATTTCAGAATTTTTTTATATTTTGGCTGGAAATAAGACAAAAAAACTTGTCTTAGAAAGCATTTTTTGCAGTGCATTAGAAATATATGCAATTTAATGTGATGGCTCAAGATTTGCCTAAACAGGTTTAACAGTGGGCTCAAGCTGAACAAGAAGATTTTCCATGTTGACCACCAGAGAGTTGCTTGGATTGAAAGTGTCTTCTGTGTGAGCTTTGTCACTATTGACAACAGACAATGGACACTAATCAAACAGACATATACTCTGTAAAACCCATTATTTATCCATTCCCTGTTTCATTTCATTTTACACTCACACTCACTTATGCCTTCTTTCTTCTGGACTGGTTTAGTGATGAAACTTTGAGGAGCAACCTGTACCTCACTTTGGATCCGAATGTAACTGGAGTATTCCAGGGACCATATCCATTCGGCATTGACCCGGTAACCGGGCCTTTAAGCAAATCACCTTTGTGTGTCTAGTTCACTCTGAGGTTTGGATTTAACTATATCTCATTTCCTGGTCCTTAGATCTGGAGCCTCGCCAATAACCACCTCACCTTCCTCAACTCCTATAAGATGAAGATGTCAGTCATCATCGGAGTCATCCATATGACTTTTGGAGTCTGCTTGTCTTTCTTCAACTACATGTAAGTCATAAAGTAGGATTCATTTTGATTTGCATCATACCTCTGATCTGTTCTGTGGGTTTTTTCTTGCCATTTTTCCTCAGGTACTCTGGGGATGTGAGCAGCCTGTTCCTGGTCTTGATTCCTGAGCTAGTGTTCATGCTGTGTCTTTTTGGGTACCTTGTCTTCATGGTGGTGTATAAATGGATCGCGTTTGGACCTCAGGATTCAGACCGCGCTCCCAGCATCCTAATACACTTCATTGACATGTTTGTGTTTGCTGAGAACCCAGACAACCCACCACTTTATACAGGACAGGTGAAACGTTCATTCTGATTCTTTCTGGGATTGTGCTATAGTTTTCTGTCATGACTAAAGTGTACATGTCGTCTTCAGATGATAGTGCAGAGAGTATTAGTGTGCTTGGCACTGCTAGCAGTTCCAGTGCTGTTACTGGGAAGACCACTGTTCCTGTACTTCAGACACAGGAATAACAGGAGAACGGTAAGTAGGGGTGAAATTAGCCTGTTCAGGAATCTTTACGTAAAAATAAATTAATAGGCAAAAATATGTATATTTTTATATGAGTGTCATATGCTCACCAAGGCTGCATTATATAGATCTGACCAGATGATGCCTTTACCAATAAGGGAGTGTTGCTCTTGTGTAAAGTGTCCTTTCAGCAACTCTCATACTGCAATATCCCCATAATACTAACTCTGCTTCTTAGTTACAGGAGGAGCAGTGCCCCCTAGTCACAGATACCAGCTCTATAAACGCTCTACTAGGAGACCTAGAGGGAGGACAGGAAACAGAGGATCAGGTGAGAAGGAGAAAAGATCAAGACACATTTCACGAATAAATTCTGCATTAGAAGAGTCAAGAAAAAATATGGTATGCTTTTTAACCTTTACAGGAGTTTGATTGCGCTGAGGTTTTTATGCACCAGGCGATCCACACCATAGAGTATTGCCTGGGCTGCATCTCTAACACCGCCTCGTACCTTCGACTTTGGGCCCTCAGCCTCGCACATGCACGTATGCAAACACGAGTATTGCATGTTCACTTATACACCTGACACTTTTCATAAAAGTGAGTTCAGCCATAATGAATATACGAGGCAAGTTTTAGTGTTTACTGTACTTTAGGACACACACCCTTACAGAAAATACATCTGCATTGCAAAATAAGGTGGATGCTTAATTAGTTTTGTATTTGTGTGCATTAGAGCTGTCTGAGGTTCTCTGGGTGATGGTGATGAGAATTTCACTCTCGTGGCAAGGCTATGTAGGATCCGTGGTTCTGTCAGTCATCTTCTCTGTCTTCGCCATGCTCACTGTCTCTATCCTGCTGGTAATGGAGGGGCTGTCAGCCTTCCTGCATGCTCTGCGTCTGCACTGGTGAGAAAAGCGCATAACAATAAACCGTCTTGTGCAGTGGTTCTCAATCAGGGATCCACTAGGAGTCCCAAGTAAGATTGTAATATTAAAAGTTAATATTTACAGCATTAAACAGACATTTTAAATACATAAATATTTTAAGAGCCTTCAAATTTTGTCTTGAACAAAAGTGGTCCTTGGACTAAAAAGGTTGAGAACCACAAAACTAGTGGAACCACTACTATGAAAGCCCTTTTCCACCACTGAATAAAAATTAAGAAAGGTAATTGCGACTTTTTATCTAACTAATCTGACTTTTTTTCCTCACAATTCTGTCTAATTGTCTTAGAATTGTGAGGTATAAAGTTGGTCAGAATTTCTAGTTCATATCTCACAATTCTGAGAGAAAAAAAGTGAGATAAAAAGTTGGAATAACCTTTTTTTTTTCAGTGGTGGTAACGGGCTACTATAGTTTGGGGACTATTACATACATTAAATTAAACTAAATGGAGAATGCTTTTTAAAATTACAATTCAGTTCCTGGATTTTAACTGAATTTGAATTGAGGTGGCTAATTAGAACTATAATTTGAATTTGATTGAAATTGTTAAAATGTAAGTTCCAACTTAAATGTCTCCAAAAAGCCCCAAAAAATTCTTCAGTTCAGAATTTTGCCATGATAATACTGAATCAGTGAACAATTCTGTCTAGTGTAAATGGATAGTCAGTAGTCTATTGTACATTATTTAGGGTCGAGTGGGGTTGCTATAAACCTAATCTGTCAATCACAGTCACACTAAGCACTCTATAGGCTCCCCCTACCCCACCACCAGAACCCTACCCGGCCTTCAAATTAAAGTCTTTTTAAAAAACGCAGTATCTTACTGAATTACATATGATTTCTGCAGCTGACCTAATGAGTAGTCATTTAGAATGTCAAGACCAAACACTCCAAATATCCTTTCTAATAGTCACTGTCATTGTGACATCATTGAAGTTGACAAGCGTCTGATTCATAGCCTTAAATGGACAGTTCACCCAGAAATTTAAATTCTGACATCATTTCGCCCTCATGTTGTTGTTTTTTTAAGCATAATCGTGAGGAATGTGGATAACCAAACAGTTGACAGTAACCGTTGACTTAAAACTATGGAAAAAAAAAGTCAATGGCTATCTGTTATCCACATTCTTCATTATATTATTTAGTGTTAAGGAAAAGTAAAAAAAAAAAAAAAAAATCATTGAGGTCTGGAACATTGCCAGAATTTTATAGCTGCTTTTAAGGTGTCACCTTCACCACTGTATCATTTTTACTGGCATTTACACTGGCGGTAAATTTCCATCAAGCAGATTTAACAACAGCTAGATGTCGGTCTCACAAATTCGCCACGCTGACCAACAGATACTTGGTATATAGTGATTTCTGTTCTGTGTGAACCGACATGTTGTGAATGTGTCATTCATGTCACAATATGGAGGTCTCTTTTGTTTTTTTGCTCTTCGCTGTATTACTGAAGTGATTCTGAGCTAAAACTATAACGGCATTTAATTAAACGGCGTTACTAACTGCGTTATTTTTTTCAGTAACGAGTAATCAAACTAATTTACTGCTACTGTTTCCCCTGTTACAACGCCGTTACCGTTACTGACAATAAAATGTGGTTACTATAATTACTATAATTTATTATATTATTATTAAAGTTAGCATTTTTTCAGTCCATCTCAATGGATGATGGGCAGTGTAGCTGTATTTGACGTAACGTTACCATAAACTCTGTGAAGACGCACGGGTTCTTAAGAAAGATGAAGAGCAAGAGTCTTTCATAACATGCAGACTTGACGCACTACTACATGTAAACGATATTCTTGTGTTTTCCTGTCAAAATAACGGATTTCATTCGAAATTCCTCAACTTTTAAGAACTGCCGGTTTCTCTGGTAGTGGGCGGGACTAATGCGCTAATGACAATCTTATTGGCTGGCGCTCACCTATTATTGTCACCGTTTTGATTTCAGCAAATCAATTCGAGCGAACGCATACTACGTGATTAATATTCATGAACCCTGCTGCTCGTTAATACTTAGTGCGTTTTATATTGTAATTATTAGTAGAATTCGTAGTAGTTTTGTTCTCTTGTAATTCTTTCCCCGGTTTTTATATAAACATTAAATGATAAACAAGCACCACCACCAATTAATATTGGGAGTATCCAAGTTTTCCATTTGATTTTTTTTGTAACGCAATAGTTACTTTCCCTGGTAATTAGTTACTTTTATAAGGCTGTAAGGCTGTTACTAACTCAGATACTATTTGTGATAAGTAACGAGTAACTATAACTAATTTCTTTTTTGAAGTAATGTGGCCAACACTGGTCTTCATCAGGGACCTGTAAATCCGTTCAGATAGTAGCTTCATATTAGGGCCCCCTCCTGGGCTGTGGAGTCATAACAGCAAGTGTTATATGGTGTGTTGTGTGACAAGGTGACAAAAAAATGCAGGGCAGATGGTTCTTAACTCACTACACCAAATGGGTAGTTTTGTGTGTAGAAGTTGACATCATACACTATGAAGCATCATTCACTAGTTGTGTGGATTTTGGCACCTTTACTGTATTTTCAAGGTGTGTGAAACACTTTTGATGAGGAGTTAACCTTTTTTTTTCTGATTTGATGCAGGGTGGAGTTTCAAAACAAATTCTACAGCGGCTCTGGATACAAGTTCAACCCCTTTTCCTTTGCATCAATTCAGCATCTAGAGTAAATGTAAATATTCTCTGTCAAAATGTTTTTATACTTTTATTCTAAAGCTGGAAGTGTTAATCCCTGGTAGCAAAGGATGATTCATTACACTGGAGGGTTTTTCCCACCCCGAAATGAAAGTTTTGTCATTAACTTACCCTCATTTTGTTTCAAACCTGGATGATTTGGCTCTGTGGAAAACAAAATGAAATGTTTTGAAGAGAAGGTCCTCGCTGCAGAGCCAATGGACAGACCTTGATGTCCAACTCCCCTATGGGTGCAGATTAAAGGCCCAAGCAAATGTGACCCTGGACCACAAAACCAGTCTTAAGTCATTGGGTTATATTTGTAGCAATAGCCAAAAATATGTAAGAAAACTGTGCCATAAGTATGGGTCAAAATGTTTTTTCTTTTTTGCCAAAAATCCTTAGGATAGTAAGTAAAGATTGTGTTCCATGAAGGTATTTAGTCAATTTTTATTAATGAAAATATATTAAAACTTAATTTTTGATCAGTAATATGGATCGATAAGATCTTCATCTGGACAACATTAAAGGTGATTTTCTTAGCATTTCGATTTTTCTGTACCCCCAGATTCCAGATTTACATGTACTTGAATCTCGGCCAAATATTGCCATATCCGTCCATTAATGGGAAGCTTATTTATTCAGCTTTTAGATCATGTATGAATCTAAATTTCTGAAAATTTTCAGAATTTTGTTGTCCAGGGTCACAAATAGATCTTAATGCAGAGCATAATGTATGTTTTACACAAATGCAGAATACTAATAAAGGCTTTTGTAACTTAATATGAGATTATTTGTATTCTTCATGATCACGGTTCCTCACAATCTCTTTACATGCAGCAGGTTTTAGCATTTATATAGCCCATGTATCCTCTTCAGAATAGGGAAGGTAAAACAAATGCACTGTTAACTAAAAGGTGGAATTGAGGCATTTAGAAGATTTGCATACAGGAAAAATAAAAAGTTTATTAATTTGTTAATTCTGCGATCACGAAGAAGTGCCTACAAAAGAGCCGTTAGGCACTATATTTACCACTAAATGTTTGAGATCATATGATTATTTCAAATAGGTGTATTCAATGCATATCTGTTAGAAGCATAACTTATAAAACAATTGAATCTAGAATCAATTAATTGAATTGAAATAATTGAATTGCTAGAATCAAATGTTAGTATTCAAATATGCACACAGAATGTAGTGAACTAGAAATAAAAATGAATTGAATTATTGGTATTTTACAATATAAATGAACACTTTACAATTTTCAAGAGATTGTTGTGTGATTCTCAACATGTTTTCAGACTTTTAGGCCCCCCTGTAAATCAGTTACCCTGCACTCTCTGGCCATTAAAACCCATATCAGTTGACCAATGTTACTACTACTGTGGATCTACTTCTAATCTGCATGTTTTTTATCATTATGTACAATTATCTCTGTATGGAAATCAGGTGTGTGTACAGTCATAAAATGACTAATTAATGACTTCTGTGCTAAAATATATGACTTAATAGGTGCAAGTGAAGTAAAACACATTTTTTGCTTTCCACTTTTTATTTTTCTGCTTTTCCATGAAAAACAAAACCAAAAAAAATTAATATTTGTTTAAAAAGACCTCAGAAAGTAATTGCTATTGTGTTGCTACAAGTTGCACTTAAATTATAGCTTTCCAAGGGTAAATAAACAATTTAGACAGGACAGGAGAATGCAGGTGAATCGCCCATCCGAGGAGACAGCAAGCAGAAGAACAAAACATCAGATGAACAAAACAAAGAAAGTGATTTTTGTTTGGTTCGAGGGAGTAAAAACTTAGTGTGGTGGGTTAAATGTCTACAAACATCCAGGCAGCAGAACCTTCAGAAAGGTTGAACGACCAAAATCTGCCATAAAGTCACTAAGAAAGCATGAGTGAACGATCTGGATCGGTGAAGTCTTTATGATTCAGATTTATCCTGTGCTGCCACTACATTCTTTGATCAAGTTGTGGCGGATAATAACTATCAGGACGTGCCGCATCTGTCATTTCCTTTCTCCTTGCTTCAATTCGCTGTAACGTCATTGGCCACACCTGGACCGAATCCCACCCGGGCTGGATTGTGAAGTTCAGTTTCAAGCTTATTAGCAACATCTTCTGAAGGAGTCACTTTGGATTAGGCTGAATGCCCAGAGAAGAAAAAAAAGCCACGCGCTGGATGTGTCTGCATCGGTCTCATTGGTTGCGGGAATAAAATCCTCCACTTCGCTCGAAGACAGCGCTGAAAATAACCTCTCCTGTCAGCCTGTTTTTACCCTTCTTCTAGGACAGCGGCCACATCCTTCCATCCATCTCTTTTCGTCAGCCTCATCCTCCCATTCAGGCCAGAGGAGCCTGTATTGAGTGGGATGGAGCACTCGTGAGCTCGCTAAGCAGAGCTGTGCGGAGACTGTGTGTGTATGTATGTGTGTGCGTGTTCGTGTGTGCATGTTATGAAATTCTCTGAATCAGTTTGTCCTCGGTCAGACAGAATACGGTGCAGTAGGACAGGTCAGAGATGAAGTTTTCACAGCCGCGTCGAGTCACGTTCCTGCAGCCCCGCAGGTCCAACAGAGCCAGAGCTGATAGTCGCTTCATATAGGACAGACAAGCATCTGTCAACTTATTACACCCTAGAGAGAGAAACAGAGAGAGAGAGAGAGAGAGAGAGAGACAGAGAGAGATTTAAACCACAAACTGAGAGTACCAAAATGATTAAATACAGCATTACATCACTTGATCATCTGGTTCATTCTGACGGCACCCATTCACTACAATCTAAACAGCTGACAAAAACATCACAATAACTGTTTAAATCAAACAAATTCATCCAACTGTTGCTTCCAGTTAAAATACTTTTATCCATAATACTGCTTTCTGCTGTGAAAAAGTCATCTTGTCTGAATTTGGAGAAAAATATGCACTGATTATATAATTAAAAATAATTTTGAAAAAAAATAAATAAATAAAAATCTTAATTACTTCCAGCTGCTCATTCAAAATTATGCGCCCTTACAACCATCTACAATATATATTAAAACCATGAACACTTTCATTATCAATAGTAGATCATGAGCTATTGCTAGGCATAAATGCATGGTAATCAATGGTGCAATGGTGACACATTTTTAAATTGCAACTTGCAGCACTCAGATTTAACTGAATCTAAATTAAAATACTATTTAATGACCTTCAATTTGTTCTGGAACTGAATTGAAGTCATTAAGATGCACTTTAGTTTGGGGACCAATTCTCACTATTGACAATCATCTTGCCTCCTAACAAACTCCTAATTTGCTTCTTTTTAGTAATAAGTAGTTGCTTAATTTAGGTTTAAAATAGGATTAAAATATGTAAAAAAAAAAAAAAAAAAAAACAAGTTAATAGTGCCTTTAAAGTAAAGTGTTATTTTCTGTTTTCTTGGGCACCTTAACATGGCATACAGAAATCTTCAGGTGGAGGGTACCTGAAAGATTGAGCTGTCTGAGTGTGTTGCGAGTGTTGCAGCCAGTAGCGGTGAGCAAGTTGATGGACTGGTCTGTGAGCCCCTGACAGTGGGACAAATCTAACCGGCGCAGAGAAGGCATATGTCGGACGATCATCTTCAGGGTAGAGTCATTCACATCCAAACCAGCCAAGCGCAGAGTAAGCAAACCTCTCAGCCGGCTGCGACTTTCACTGCCTGTGCGTGACGAGGTGAGAGAAGAGAGTGAATTTCAGCTCACACTAAACGGTCTCATTAATAAGGATTACAAGTGTCTCACCTGGCTGCACAATGAGGTCTTTTATTTGGGAATCTTTCACACCCACGGCCCAGCTCAGGTCAAGAGTTCGCAAACCCGGACAGCTCTGTGTACTTAATGCTGACACGCATAATGACGAGCAACCTGACACTGTTAGATCTTTTAAACCTGTGGAAAAAAATCAAATATGAGAGTGTGATGCATCTTCATTTTTAAGCAATTTCATGCGAGTTCAGGTATAAAAGGCTGTGATTTGGGTAAACTGTACTTGGGAGGTGATGAATGAGCCAGGCAATCTGTTTCTTTGATACTGGTGTCCAGGAGAGGTCAAGTGTCACAGGTTGACGTTTTATGACAGCTGACAGAGCCTGAGGACTGAGTGCCCGACATCGACTCAGATCTATATGCGTCCATAAGCGCTTATCACAACACCTGCAGCAGGAGAGAACCAAAACAAGTCCTCTCAATAAGTTACATGTGCAAATTAGTCCTTTTTAATCATATATTCAGTTTGTCGTCAACCTTAACAGGGGTGTGCGATATATATGGTCTATGATAATATCATAATCTTTGTTTAAAAAACATGAATTTTTATTATTTTTGCATAAATTGCAAAAACAACACAAAAACTCTACAGAGTGCAGACAGACACTACATGATTCAAGTTAGACTACTGAGCAAGAACATTTAGGCCTCTTGTTATTTTGTGTCTGAAAACATGAGGAGCACTGCACTTTTTTGATGACTAAAAAACAAAAACAAACAAACAAAGAAATGATGCAGGTCCAGAAACGTAGTAAAAACATTGGTAAAACAGTCCGAAGACGAGCGGAGGACTACAACATGAGGGTGAGTAATAAATGACAGAATTTTCATTTTTGGGTGAACTAATCCTTTAAAATTACAGCTCCAGGTGACCTGCAGCAGACACCAAAAGTTTTGTTTGTCACCACAACAGAAGGCCCGCCTGTCCATTCATTTGATTGAACAATGGAGAAAAAAAAAAAAAAACACAATGATGTTTGGTGCTTTTCTTCTTAGAGTTGCAAAAACGCGAGTATAAAAAAATACCAGCATTATTGCAAATATGGTGTTTATGTTCTGCATTAAACAGTCACCAATCTAGATGCAGATTTGCCATCTCTGCATTACTAATACAAATTTTGTTGATACGATTTAATTGGTAACTGTCCTACTATTCAAGTTTATTGATAGACAGAATATGAAGATTAAAAGCTTTAGGAGTCAGCTGAGTACAACAGTCTTAAAGCGGCCAAATTACCAACACAATAACATGCTCAGCAAAATATCATCTAATTATCGACAAAATTTTAAGATATAATTTTGTGTCAATATCGCACTCCTGATCATGAACTGATTGCGTGTCAATTAACAGATTCACATGACTCTAAAACCCATATTATAATTAATTACATTGCTGCCTTTAAAGATTTAATAAGAGCACTAAACCACATTTACTTGGCTTAATTATTGATCTGTGGTGTAAAATGGCCTTTCATCTGATAAAGAAAAAACAACAACCAACAAACAGGAAATCAAGGAAGCTTGTTAAAAAGCTACTTCACTCACCACTTGTACCAAGCCTTGCAGACTCTCATACACACAGCCAAATCCGTCCGACCCAAGTAACGGAACACAGACATCCAAATGTCCTTTTCACAGCCACGCTCATTTCCTACGTCACGGAATGAAGGATGAGAGAGGAGGGAAGGAGGAGAAGTGGTGATGGCTGGAGGAGGAGGAGGTGGAGAAACAGAGGACCGAGAAGACATAGAGGACGGGGAAGCCGTGTCTCTCTCTCGACCGTCCTGGTTGGAGCTCCGCCTCGTGTGGCGGCTGGATGCGTGCACACTTTTGGACTGAGAGAGGCCATTTCCGGCGGGTGTCGAGGTGCTGTTCCTGAGTCGGGTCCTGGGTAGCGTTTTGCGCTGGATGAAGCCAGGCCCACTAGGTGTTCGGGGAGACATAGCCGCCTCCAGTTTAGGTACAATGGAGCCGGGGTCCCGTTTGGCTTTCGGAGGACGCTGGAGGGTCACAGTCAGGTAGGAATCGTTCAGCAGGTCATCGTTCAAGTCTGAGACTAGCAAGACGGGTGGGTCGGGATCAGAGTCTGACTGGTTCTCTCCATCCTCATCATCTTCATCTTCTTCCCCTCCATCATCTAAATCTTCCATTTCATCGTCCTCTCCTTCAAAGTCCTGTTCCTCACTGTCCTCCTCATCATCGTCGTCGTCGTCGTCATCATCATCATCGAAGTCTTCACCTCTCCGCCTCCGTCTCCTTGAACGATGCTCCTTTTCTGACCGGCCAAGATGTCTCTCTTCATCGCTGTCATCCTCATCATCATCCTCATCATCATCGTCGTCGTCGTCATCTTCATCATCATCATCATCGTCGTCGTCATCAGTTTCATAGCGTCGTCGTCGCATGTGGGACCCACCTCTTAACCTCACCCGACCCCCTCTTTCCCCTCTTGCCCCAAGTCCCCGCCTCATTTTCAGCGAACCTGTTGCCAAGCTGCCTCCCCCTCGACTCCCTCGATGCGAGGAGCCTCTCCAAACACCTCGCCTACCAGCTCCATAACCTCGGCGGGACGAAGAGACCCCGCCTCGGATGGTTGACATCCTGCCACTGTCATCATCGCTGCCCGAATCATCATCATGCTCCATACCATGTCGCCGATAGATCTTAGCCACGCGAGGATCAAGAGATGAAGACTTGCGTTTCTGTAAGAGAGAAAAGAGAAGAAATAAGAAAAAAGGCACACTAAACCCATTTAATAGCAACCCATTTTGGTGCAGATTTCTTTAAATGATAATGAGCTACTGCTCACCCCTTTCTTCCATGGGCTGCTAACACAAGACCCCTGAAGTTCCGTCTTAGACTATTTAGGGCTGGTCTTATTGAAATAGCTAGACATCTATGTAGAAACTGAAAAAATCAGTCCCATGACAAACTGTTGCGTTTTCTTTTTAGCTTTTCTGACATGAAACTAAAGGCAAAAAAAGTAAAAATTTCATCCTACGCCCCTTCAAACAAATGATTTATAGAAGTATATGACAGCTGAGTGAAGATGTGATTATATGCATATGCCCAACAGCATATTATGTGTTCTATTACATTAATTTTCTTTCTTCTTTCTTTAGATTTCTTGATAGTTTATCTATTATTATGACATCATTAGAAAAAAAAATTTAAACTATGAGCACAAGGTAAGAATTACCAATTATTTTTAATCTTTAAACACCTATAAAATGGGTAGTTATAACCAAACACAACAGATATTTTAGACATAATTCATAATTACATTTTTTTTGTTAATTAGCCTTACAAAATTTACAATGTTTTTCCCTTTGGTGGTTATTTAATTTGTGTGGATAGAGCTAAATTTTCTTTATTAATTCATTTTATCATAGACCCGGTTCACAACCAATAGTTCTCTGTGACAGTGGAAAGGCAGTTAAAGAGACCTGTTTGTAAAAATAAATAAATAAAACCTTCCTAAACAACTAACAATTATAACAAAGGTCTGCTGTGGACATGCATCCACTTGCTGTCACACAAACTAGTCGGAACAGAACGATTATAAACGTTGCTTTTTCATTAAAAATGTATAAAACCATTCAAGCACTGTAAAGCACAATCTTCCAAACAAAATAAGAGGTACGTACATGTGTTTTACCACCTTCCAATTTTAGCTGCAAAACAGAATAACATGAACCTTAGTAAATGGTGATGAACACGTCAAGATCACTGAAGGGAAACACAAGCTGCAAACACTAAGCTGATTCTGAAACCCTCAATCAGTCAAAGCAGTGGGGCACAATGATGAACAGGACAGGGTGGGCCAAAAAGAGAGAGCGAGAGAAGACACACATGAAAAGAGAAAAAAAAAGATGGAGAGAGGGGTTTACTGCAAGAGGTAGAGAGAGCAGGGAAGGGAATACATCATAAAGGCAGAGCAGAGCGGCTGTGCATGCGGCAGCAGTGGTGTGAGGAAGGCGGAGCCTCTCACCCGCTTCCTGAGCCGCTGCTCAGGGGCTGCGGCCCGCTTCTGGAGCGACCCATGTGAGAGAGAAGAGGGGGGCCGCCCGACCCCGTGCCATGCCCCGCCCTCGCCCCCGAGCCCCCCTGACCCATCCTGTGCCGTGATGTCATCACCGCTGCCTGACGACTGGCACACAGGGAAACAAGCGTTACTGTTACACACGCAGATCGGAGTGTGTACATCTCAGTAAACTTTTGGCATGCGTCTTTCTACATGGTGTGAATGAGTGTGTTTGTATGCAGGCCTGCAAAAGCTAGTAGCATTAGAACAAACACTTAAAGCTTTCTTTGTTTCAAAGGCCTGAATGAGTCTTCAAACAAGATGGGGAGAAACCCTCTTTGAAACTGTGGGTGTGAGGGTGAATGTCTGTTCTTGTAAAAATGTGTTTTACCTCAGAATCTGTGTCTTTGCCTATAACACATTTAGGACACTCCCAGCAGCTCGGCAGGTCTTTGTTTACCACTCCCTCGCCAGATGTCTACACAGAAAGAGGACATAAGATTATTACATTACACCAACCAAACCATTTACTGTACATAAGAACACATAATGGACTGGCATTGTACTCACTGACATTGAATATCAATAAGAACATATAAAGCTACCCGTCCCACAAAGCATAGCAAACAACGTTAAAAAAAGCTAGGACTAGGCGTTTTAGCTTAAGTACACAAGGTGCATGGTAAAGCAAATATACATTACTATTCAAAAGTGTTTTTAAAAACAAACAAATACTTTAATTCAGCAAAGATGCATTGAATGTAAAATAATACTCGAAAAATAAAGTATGTTCTTTTGAACGCCCCATTTATCAAACTTCATGGTTTCCCATTAAATGTGGAAACAGTTGTGCTGATTCTACAACACTGGAAATAGTAAGAAATGTTGGTTGAGCACTAACACGATTATTAAGGTCAAAATTGCATTTTGAGATTGCGATACGATATATAAGTGGTTGGACTCAACTTGCTCAAGGAAAATGCACACACAGATTACTAATAATGCTGAAATCTGTATTTCTCAACTGATACAGTATACAGTGCAACCTAGCAACAACAGATTAAAACTAAATTGTACAAAATTAAATAACAGTAACATCTTTACATTACTGAATTAAATTAACATTAAAATAAAATTAAAAAGTTAAAAGTACAGATAAATAAAACAAATACCCATTTTTATATTTGTACATGTTGTCCCAAAACATTTAAGCAGGATGTAACATATACTTAGTATATTTCTTTTTGGTATCTCTTGTCCAGTGTGCCAATCATTTTCTCAAATCCCTCTTTGATAAAAGTGCGTTCACACCTGAGGCAACTTGGGCGAATACATCTTGCTATTCGCGTGTAGTTGGACGCTTGAACATGTCGAGTTTACGCCGGTTTACATATTTTTTCAGTATTTTTTCCAGCGTCCAATGTTAACGGAGGAGAGCACTCCGCAGCGCATAGCAGGTGCAGAGCTCGGCTTAATTCGCACGAATCGGGCTGAAGGATATCTAATTGCTTCTTTGCATTGAGTAACATGTAAATGACTCGCGCGTAACGCTTCATTCGCGTCTGGTGTGAACGCAAGAATGAATGTCTTGTTACGTCCACAAATATTTTTTTATATAAAATCGCAACATTTTCTGCAAAGTAATCGCATAGGCTGACATCGCTGTTGCGATATGATTACCATATCAGCATTCGCGTTTCTTCCGCCAACCAAAATTATGACTAAATCATCATCAACGAACCTTTGTCATGTGACAAAAATGAGATGAGGCGCAACGTAAATGCTGGTCAATGACTATAATTAAATGTGTAACGCAATATTGTTGACAAATAAAAACGAGAAAAAATAAAAACTTTGCTAAAATGCCTCTTCATTTTCGTTACTAGAAAAAGGTTACTTTGTCTCATTATTATTATTACTGTGCAGTATTTGTGTTTCCTGTGTCTCATTTCAGGGGCTGCATCAGGTCGCACTCCACAGACGAAGGTGAAGTCACTTCCTTAAACCCCACCACACCCCTCGCAGCATTAGCGACTTTAATCAGCCTCCACTGCTTTTCGACATCATTTTGTCAAGACTAGACGAAAATAGTCACAGATAATTCTGACTAAAATAAGACTAAAATGCTCAGATTTTTAGTTAACAAACTTGACTAGACTAAAAAGTGTATGAACATGGCTAAAACGAATACAAACTAAAATGACAGCTTCACACAAAGACCAGACTAAAACTAAAGTTAACACAGACCACCAAAAACAACACTAATCAGCATATTAGAATGATTTCTAAAGTATCATGTGACAGTGAAGGATGGAGTAATGGCCTCAGAAAATGAATCTGTCATTAAACGACAAATTACATTTTTAAATATTTAAGTATTCGACATGTATCTAAGGTAGCACCAACTGCTCTGATTGGTGGATCTCTCTTTAAGACTTGTTTTGAATGGAAATTTGCCATTTAAACTGGTCAAATCTCTTTAAAGCTCAGTCAGTAATATATTAGCACCTCAAGGACAGATTTAAGTTATTCTTGCTATGCTTATGCATTTCTCTATGGAGAACATGAATAAGATTTCTACTTCTGAAAGCCGATTGTTACGCTCGGTCGTGTTGAAAACGTTTTTCTGATGTCCACGTGCAAAGCCTCTTGTCACAATGCTGAGAGTTGAATGAATCTGAATAAAGCATTTAGAGACGTCTATTGACCTGCTGTCTGTAGTAATAATGCTTGTACCTTCAAACAGCTAGGATGTGTAATCTGAGCACAGTTGGAGCACTCCATGAGCTCTTCACCAGTGTCCTGGTTGCCTTCCCCACAGATCTCGCATACAGCAGACAGCGGCAGACCAGGCTATTGAGAGACCACAGAAAGACATGGTAGCGATAGTAATCAATAAATGCAAACAAAGGATGGCTGCATTGTAAGTAAACTGCACAACTGGAAAGACACTCACGGCGAGACACTGGCGCAGCACACATGTCTGTTTGAGTTTTCCAGGGCCACCGAATTTCTTCATGTCTCTGCAGAAGTTGCAGTCGCCACATTCTGTGCGCAGGCATGCCTCGCAGCGTTTACAGCGCACTCTGCGCCGTCGCAGGACCGACATGTTAGAGGCTGGTTTGACTGGCCGAGGAATAATGGTTGTGGTTGCCAGCTTGGGACGAATAACAGGTGGAGGGGGAGGAGGGGGCTGGTACCAGGGGGGCTTGGGAGAGGGACAAAGAAAAATCTGAGGTAAGTGCTGCAGTGTGATGGGTTTAGCAGAGTGAATATTCAAACTGAATTGTTTTGTTCATCATTATGTCCCCTTTTGATAGTAGTTAAACTCGATCTTCATTTCCGTTTTTAAATTCGCATATTTGGACAGTCACAGATGTTAATGCAGCAAAGAAAATATTGAAGTAATTTTGCTCATAAAATCAAAAAGAAGATAAAAAGGGATATTTTGATTGCACCAATAATTTAATGCATGCAAAACAATTGCCTGACAAACTAATTTTAATTTTAGCTATATTTTTAAAAAAGTTTACATTTTAAAACAGATAATACCATGACATTGTTTATAAATGAAAATTAGTCACAAATAACTCGTTTGAATCAGATTTATTATTCAGAGGCACAAAATGAAAAATTACAAACATTGATCACAAAAACTACAAAATGACAAAAACTGAATAATAAAGGATAAACTCAAATGTTAGTTATATACATGATTCACTCAGTGTTTTTCCTGGAAATAAAATTAAACTAATTAAAGAAACTAATACTGTGATCTTACCCTGATTGGCCATCTGACAATAGGTTTTCCAGTGTAAGAGAGTTTAGGGGTGTCATTGGCATGCTCTTTCAATAATGCCTGAAAGACAGAAAACAAAAACACTTACTAAACAACTGTGCCAATTAGATTCTTAAACAACGAAATCTAATGCCAACCACTGACATCTTATATCTCAAGTCACAAATATCACACCAGAAAGCACATCAAAATAACCAGAAGCGTAAAGCAGAATGAGCAGGAGTTCTGACCCGTATGTCGTGCAGCAGGGCGGCAGCATTGTGTATTCCTGAAGGCACGCACTTCTTATGTGAGGGCAATGACTCCAGCTTCCCCACCAGGTGCCACAGCCCCTCCAGCTCAAAAGGAGTCAAGTGAAGCTTCACTCCTGGTGCAGTAGGTGGAGAGGGAGCATCGCTGTCATCTCTTTCCTCTTTAGCATGTCCATTTAGTACCTCACAGCCTGAGCCTTCCCGCTTCAAGCCTGTGTATTCGATTCAGAAAAAGAGGAGCAGAGTTAAGCTTATCCGTGCTGAATACTGTCAGATCTGTCAGGATGATACTGACCAATTCCCAGAGAGTATTTCTGGAACTCAGGGATGAGGTGGGAGGTGTTGGTTATGCTGTACAGATAACGCTCCAACACATACCAGCACATCTCATAATAGAATGGATACCGGAACTTAGCTGGCACCTGAGGAACAACCAGAGACCATTCTTATTAACAGGGATTATTTTACAATTATTAAAAAAATAATAATAATAATGGTATGCAGAGCACAAATGTGGTACAAATAAAACAAATATTTCCTACTGCATAATGCATGTAATTTCTTACTACTTTATCTCTTAAATTTAGGGTGAAATATGACCAGGCCATGTTATTGCACGCTTTGTGAGATTTACTTACGAATTAGTACGGCTATAAAAGTTCATGCAAGTTACACAAGAAAAAAGCAGTTGCAGTAAAATGCTGGACTCACCCTTGTCCTGTCCTCAATGCTGGAGATGTGCATTTGCATGGGGATGTTGAAACTATGTAGAAAGTTCCCTCCAAACACAAGTGTGTCTACTGGAGTATACACTGCATGGATCCAACCTAAAGAGAAAAAAAAAAGGTTTTATTTAGGTTTAATTGACAGCAAACATGTCATTTAGGAAAGTTAATAACCTAATCAAAACTAAAACCATGGCTAATCTAAGATATTACAAATAAGCATGTAATATAAAAAGTCAAGTGTACACAAATGTGTGCGCCTGTACGTGCTCACCTGATGGAATAATGAACGTGTAGCCCTGCTTGAGCTCAATCCTCTGGCAATCAGTGGCCCTGTCACCAAGAAAGATGTCACCTTGTTTGCCTGACAACACCCAGTTCTCATAAAGCTCCAGGTTTTGTGGCGTGGGTGGGATTAACCAAAACACCTGTAGCAGACACATTCACCGTCAAGCTCGAAACAAAAAAACATTTGGGGTGTTTTGACAGCAAACCAATTATACAAATCACAAGAGTTCAAATGGTGTTAACAGTGAGCTCATGATCAAAGGACCGGGGTTCAAGGAATTTTAAGAAATTGTCAAAACATTGATCAAAAGTGACAAATATGTTTAAGTCTTGTGGGCTGAAAATTCAGCCTTGCAAATTACATTCTAAACATACTCAACCAGAAAACAATATTTTACATTGTAATACATTTCACAATATTACTGTATTTATTTAATAAAATAAATGCAGCCTCTGTAAACATAAGACACTCAAAATATTTGAAAACTCCCACTGATCCCAAACTTTTAAACAGAAGTGTACTTATACAGTGTTCTCTGACCTTGCAGCCTCGCAGTATGTGGTACCACACAGATGTGCCTCCAAAGTCTATGTGGAAATCTGTGTAACAGCCCTGCACGCTCATTAGGCAGTACCTGGAAATAGAATAGTGTGTGAGAAATGGGATTCTTTCCAGGTGAACAAATCCTTTTTGTTTTAAAGCCTTTAAGATGTAAAAGAAGTTATATTTAAAGATCTAATATACGCTCACTTCTGCACTTTTGGGTATTGCATCTCAGTGATAGAGTTTGTAGAATCTCTTTGTCTTTCTTTTAAGTGTCTTGGCCACATGTTGTCCACCCAGTCAATCATGTCCACCTGTAACAACACAGAAAAATATCCATCATACACTGATCTAAACATAAAAAAGAAAAGAAAATTTGGCGTGTTTTAAAGAGATTGCTTTTTTTTTTTTTTGAGCTTTTCTGTCATTAATTACTCACCTTCATGTCGTTCTAAACCCTAAGACCTTCGTTGACTGACACTGAAGTAATCTCATAGCTTTATAAAAATTAAGGTTGAACCACTAATGTCACATGGACCATTTTAACGATGCGCTTACTACCTTTCAGGGTCTTGGACGCGTCAGTTGCATTTCTGTCTACGCAGGGTCAGAAAGCACTCGGATTTCATCAAAAATATCTTAATTTGTGTTCTGAAGATGAACAAAGGTCTTACACATATTGAACTATGCAAGAGTGAGTAATTAATGACTGAATTTTCTTTTTTCGTGAACTACCCCTTTAAAATGTTATGGTACCTACCGTGGCAGGTCTTTTGACAAGACTCTCTAGTTTAGTGTGGCTAAATTCAAGGCTGATAACATTATAAAGTTTGTCTCTCTGAGAGGGAGGAGTCTCATAGTAGCGCCTCCACTGCGCCATTGACATCTCTGTCCCCTTCTGAGTAGCCACATCCATCACGTCAATCATACGCCGACTTCCTGTAAATGGAGGCGAGCAGAGGGGAGATGCTGAAGCACCACTGACGCTGGTCAACATCAAATTCAGCAGCGCTTCCAACCACAATAACACTTACCTACAAATAACTTCACATCATTTACACTGAAGTCTGAATCGGGCATTCTAAAAACAAGAAAATATTGCAAATTCAGATTCATTTTAAACGCAAAACATCCTGAAATAAGTAAAGGAAGGACATAGAGGAAAAATAACATTTTTCAGGATAATCTTACTTAATGCCAAGTCCATCAGGTCTCTCAAAGATAATGGGGTCCCGGAGCCCACATCTCTGGATGTATTCAAACGTGAGGTCTTAAAAAACAAACAGGTAGCGTTCAATTATACTCCATCAAGATCTTTGAACAGTTCTATAAAAAACTGCATCTCTTTCTTACCTTTGCCCTCCATGCGTTTGACTCTGTCTGAGTTGAAGCGGCTGTTGTGAAGCTTCTCCTCCAGATCGAAAGTCCTCTTTCCATCGATTTCGTCGTCGGAAATGCCATCGTCTTGGTAACGCCGCCGTGTGCCAGACCGCTGTAAGACGACAGAGCAAGAGAATGAGACAAGGAAAAACCAATGCCAGAGCAACAGTATTTCTCTGCATACACTCCTCCTCGTCTCTTGAAGGCTGAACAAATGTTTGCTAACTACCACAGCTTCATCTTGTTTGGTTATTTGAGCGCGCACCTACACTCTCACACAAACATACACTAACACGCCCATCACGAGCACTAGCCCACATACAACAACTATTAATAAGACACCACAAATTCACTAAGAAGAATAATATTTTATGCTAGCACTACATGTATCCTTCACAGAGAAGTCTATATAGTATTGTATTCAAAAATGCCACTGCAGTACAGATTATTATTAGGGATTTATGCAACATTGTGTACAGTTGGTAAGAAGTGTTTTGTAAGACTTGATAGTCACTTTTAATAAATTTCAGGAACCCTTGCTGGATAAAAGTATTTCTTAAAAACAAAAAAAACTATCTAATCCCAGTATTTTAAACCGTAGTTTACAAATCGTGGATAGAATTTCTGCTACAAAGAGAAAAAGATACCATTCTGAAATAATGCTTGTTTGCAACATTAATGATGCTGAGCTCAATGAGAGCAGGTGAGTAACACACACACACACACACACACACAGAACAAAACAATAAGACCCTCCTCTGCTCGCCCTTGCCTCTGCCCTCAATGTCTCTATGGTGATGTGGAACCACTAGCCAATCACACGCTTCCTGAAGCCCTGCCGTCACACCCTCTCAACGACATCGAGCAAAAAAAGAGGGGGTAAAAAAATAAATTAAAAAAACCCAAAAAATAAAAAAAAATCAATGAAATGAATTGGGTATGACTGTGCAGTATCATAGAAAATTAGCAATAAACCTCTTCGAGAATGAGAACTGATCAAAGCATGTGCAACTCTATGCAAGCATGCAAACAAAGCCCTATTAAATAAAACCCTTCATATTAGCAGACAACAGTAAGAACACACCAGATGATTATTTGTCTTTATGCAGCAATTGGGAATTGTACTATTTTTTTTTTTTTTTTATGTATTTAGGATCTGTGTTCTCTACCAATACAATTGTGCTTTGTCTGGTTGTTTCTGAATGCAAGAACATACCCTGTGTGTACGCCTATCTAAAACTGCTGTCACAAACTGAAAGTCACCGTGTACACCATGTTCCTATTCTTAACCAATCAGACAGCAAGGAACCGCCCAAAACGCAACTGTAAACACAACATTAAGAAGAGATATTTTTGATGACACATTTATCATGATGATTAATCATTGTCGACATTGCCAAGTATTTAGGGGCTTGTGCCCATCCCTAGCCAACGACGCTGCAGTTTTTTTTTTTACCTCCTCTGGGCCTGTGCGCAATCTCTGCATCTGACACTGCATCTTTCCATCTTTCCCGTACACAACCGTCAGATCTACCACTGACAAAAGCAGCAAACGCAAAAAACAGTGAAACCTATACTGCAACATGCCCCTGTTTGACACCAACAGCGAAGCACAACAGGGGAACACAGGAGGGGGACGCATTAGAATGTAGCATAAAAAAAAAAGAAGGACAATGCAACTAAAGCCAGAACGAAACCCTTCCACGCACATTATTCCCTAGGTTCTGATCACATCTCTCTAAGCCAGGCCCTAGACTGCAGTGCGCTAAGAGGAAGCCCTTCTGGAGGGCAATGAGACACTACACACCTCGCACCTTCAGTGTCACATCTTCATCCCTCTGCTGGTTTTTCCTCTTCCTGCCTCTGCGTCTCATCAACAACATCCCCCCGTCGACAAGCGTAAGGATCTCCTGCCCGTTCTCCATCCCTGCATTTCTTTCAAAATGAGAAAACCTGCCGTCTTTTCTCCTCTGTCATCCTTTCGCCTCTGCAGCGCCCCCTCCCACTCCTCTCCCCGTTTCCGCATGTCTGATCACATGGTCTGCTAAACCAATCTAATCATTCGTCCTCCACTTCCCCAGCCTCTACAAAAACAGTCTGCATGCAACAATCTATCCAATCTTCCTCACTTTCAATCACTGTCCTGGTTCCTCAGAAGACAAATGTTACAATCCAGACAACATAAGCATTTATCATCTATGATGTGAAGGTGGTTTGAAATTGCAATCTACATAGAGCAAAAGACTGATTTCAAGAGCTTTTAAGGGCTGCAAAACGATTAATCGTATTTAAAAGAAAAGTTTGTTCACATACTATAAATGTGTGTACTAAGTGTGTGTGTGTATATATATATATATATATATATATATACATACATATATATATACATATATACACACACACACACTTACTAAAAAATATTTGCATGTTTAGATATGTATACTTGTATATCATTTATATAATACATAAGTATTTTATGCATAAATCTAACATTTTTCTTTATACAGGTGTACTTATATAAAGGCTACATAATAAATATGCACAGTACACACACACACACATATATACACATATAGTATGTAAACCAACTTTTACTTTGAATGTGATTAATCATAATTAATTATTTTGCAGCCCTAAATCGTTTAACCATCTTCTACTAATTCTCTACAATCAAAAGTTAAAAGTAAAACACATTAATAATTTTTTTTACACATTAAGTAGGATTTAAGGATTCAAATAAGAGTGTTTTAAAATGCAAATTGATCAGTCAGTCCTGTACTGGTAATAATTATATAAATATGTATGACTACGCGTGGATTTAACAATGATATTGGTTGCTTTTTGACAATCTCATGTGAGCTGAATGGTGTTGTTTAATATGTTTTTAACTGGCATGGGTATTGTTGAGATCAATACAAAAAAAAATATATGAATATTATGAGAGAATGAAACCTAGCAGTTCGGGTCAAGGGAATACGACAATTTTATATCAAAATTAAAACAATAAAATAAAGGAAAAAACTATTAAGAGAATGGAGTAAAAATGTTCCCCTTAAAAATTGTTTCATTTTGTGGTTTGGCAGATATATATTTTTAAGACGAAGACATTCGCGCCAAGCGTTGTTCCCACCATCGTTTATTGCGAGAACGTTTTGTGAAATTACAGAATTATTTTACTGATTTTTGATGTAACTATGGAAACGTTTATTGATCATAAAACTGTCAGGGTCAGTGGTTTCTGGCACTTGCTGGTCACGTGGATCTTCCACAAGTCAGCCAAAACATAAAAATTCAAATTTTTAAACATCTAAGCGCATTAAACCGATACAGATTAAATAAATGTTAGTGATTGGCGCCTGCAGATTGTGTTTTATACTCTAATGACAGCACTACTTTAGTGAACACTGCCGATATTTCAACAGTGTAAGCTGAAGTTTCTAATGCAGTGTACACACACACACACACACACACACACACACACAAACAAATGCACCTTCCAAATCAAAGCATTTTATTTTCCAAGTGTCCACTGAGCTGCACTTACCAGTCGCTTGCTGTAGCGCGGCTTGGGGTCGTCCATTGTCAGGATGAAGAGTCGAGCGCAGCCCGCCGGTTCAAGCGGCGAGCCAAGAAACGCGCTTCTGTCACTTGATCGCGTTTGAACCCCAGCTGTGTTTGATCGCCACTTTATTACAGTGTCCGTTCAATCGAAATAACGCTACGTTACATAAATACTTGCTGTATAAAATAGTTAATAACTCGTCAGCGGGTTCGTTCACAGAAACGGTTGTTTTTTTAATACTACAAAACTATAGTACCATAATCTCACACAAACATTATAAAACGGCAGGTTACTAAAACAACCATGGACGCTATGTTGTCGAGCTAAGCGCTGATAATAGTGAACGAGCATCAGCACCAGCTAACCGACCGCTAACCAGACCAGATACACGCTCGTAAAAATATTAAAATTACAGAGCGATATGGGGTCTTGCTTATACATACGGGTTATATGTACAGCGTCTAATATTTCACTCAACCACAGAGGGTGAGGCGAGAAATGAGGAGCGTATATTTATCGAGTAACATACGCTAATCCTGGTTCAAGTTTCAAATAAAACCATATTTCCACAAGACTTAAACTCGGGCTCACATTGGGGAAAATCCAGCGGTTAAAACAGTCCTCGTGTATTTTTTACTATTAAAATGTGCACTCCGGCTAGACTCGTCTAGTAACTTTTCTATCCTAAGTGGAAGTAAGCATTATTTAGACAGCTCCACTGTGTGAATTCACGACAAAGTTAATGTAGTAGATCATTCGCCGCCATTTTCACATCGTCACAAAAACACCAGGAAGTAAGCCCCGCCCATTAATGGTTCAGCACCCAATCATAGACACATGCGACGCCATCGCCTTTGCTTTCATTGGCTAGTGTCGCTGTCACTTCACTGGGAGGCGGTGCTAATAGACAAATAATAGTACACGTGACCAGAGGAGCCACGCTCTCATTGGCTGGAGATGTACGCCGATCAATACAACTACACAAAGATTGGTTTTTATGTGCTGAAAGTGTCGCGTTGCCAACCAATCAAATATTAAATATTAACACATTCACTTCAGGCAAAATTACTGTAACAAAATAGCTTTCATCGTTACGAGTAATATCATTAAAATGGATATTTTAAATACCTTCGATCTTCCTTGGCTTGACGTCCCATCGCCGGCGGACGTCCACTCCATGACTGCATATAAAGCTCTCGCTTGGGTCGTCTGGTCAAAGAAATCTACATTTCCTTCGAATTAGCCCGTTGACAAAGAACGAACTTCACATAAAGACTTCATTAAATTCTCGACATTTCATTTGGTCCGGTAAACTGTCTGGAAGAAGTGTAACGTTACACATTGAATCGTCGGTAAGCCACCACAGGTAACTCCGCATGGTAAAACTTTTCGTTAAACCCAAGTGATCAGGAAGTAGTTGCTGATTGGTCAGCCCTCAGCTTAACGCGCGGCCACTCATTGGACTAAACAGCTGTCGATGATAACTGCACAGGCAAAACCAACTGCAGAAGAGTTTCTCTCAGAAATAAAAATATCAATATTCTATTTTTTTATAAAAACCTGGACGAAAGAATGAATAACACAGATTTTATACAACCCTGGTATTTTAATCACAATTACTCAGACTAGACAACTCTAGTCATACTATGGTATAATTACTTTGTGCTAACAAAATATACAGTCCTATTTTATCACGAACATAAGAAATAAATCAACTAAGTGCTACTCATCTACACTAATTAAGCAAATAATCAATAAAGACAGAACCACATTTACCCTCACTGAATCTTCAATCATTACATTTTGACTACTCCTAAAATAGAAGCTAAAATATAATGTAAATGTTTAAGAATCAAACTTTTCCCCCAAACAAGGACAAAATATTTGTCATTGCTAATGTAAATTGTTTTACTTTTCAGTTACAAAAAATGAGGCCTCAAAAAACAAAACTTAGCTTCTTATGTATTTTTTATCATCATATATACTAAAAGTTCTGAAAACACAAATAAAACAAAAGCAATATTTCATACCACAGCGCTAAAATAGACAGCTTGCACATCACATTTTATCGTGACGCCTCTAACAATGCAAGGCCAGTTGATAAGACAGAAAGAACGTAAAAGACAAAAAAACAAAATGATGGGAAAATGAGATGAACAACCACTGAAAAACATGTTGTGTGTGGGGAGATGTTTTTTTGGGTTATCTGCATTAAGATGCTTCTCTTGATTCTTGACAGAACCCTGGAAAAGTAGACAAACTCTTCACCTGCAAAAGACAGGATGTCACTTATAAATGGTCAACTTTCCATTTTATGAAGTTAAGTTTTATGAATGCTTACTTTGACATTTATGTCAGCCAGCTATACACCAGAGAACCACCGATGACTGCCAGAATTGTGCAACACAACATGATCATCATTTTCTTCTACAAGGGTGTAAGTGGGCAGCCAGTGACAGCATGATAATGATAAAATGATAGTGGAGAAAAGCAAGGGGGAAAGAATAATTAGAAAAAAAGAGATTTGGAAGGTGTAGACAACAGGCATACAAAGAGGAGTTTGAAATTATGGGGAAGAAACAATGGAGATCAATACATGAAGAAAAACAGAAAACGGAACAATAAAATAAAAAATACTGCAAGAAAATAACATTTGAGAATCTCAGTACTGGTGGTGTACATTTTCTACAAAATATACTCTGAGTGGAAGTGTCATTTATTATTTGACACAATTGTTGTACTGTTATAATTTCCCAGCTCACCCTGCGTGCTTCTTGCTGAAACTTGGCAGCCTTTTTAGTGTCAGCCACAGCTCTTTCCACAAAACCCACAGACTGGTCCATGTTGCTCTCAATCCTGTCAATCATGCTTCCCTGTTGACAAATGAGAACAAAATGGTGTCCAAAAGCAGTTTTAATTCTTAGGTCTTCAAAACAGGGCTATAGCTTTTCTTTCTCTTGTCTTTCTCCTGAAAAGTCAAACAAACTTACCTGATTTTCCACCAGCACAGCGATATCCACAAACATGTCGTGCAACTCTTTTATGCTGCTTTCCAGTCGCATAATATCTTTGTGTCGTGCCTCAATCTCACTTAGGGCCTGTTTTGATATTCCAGAGTCCATAATCTATAGAAAAAAATATATATATATATATATTTAACTTTTTTTTTTTTATGAAAGCGACATTTATATAATCAAAATACAGCAAAAACAGTGAAATCTTTTTACAACTCAAATTATTTTCTTTTTTAATATAATTAAAAAAAATTATTTGTACACCACCATCATTATTTTCAGGATTCTTTAGTGTATAGAAAATGCACAGTATAAGCAATTAGAAATAGAATTTTATTTAACCATGTTACTATATTACTTTTGAATTTTTTTTTGTGTCCTTGAATGAAAGTATTTATTTCTTTTAAAAAATCAGACTGACTCTGAACTAGTCTAAGTAAAATACCTTACACCCCATACAAGTTATATTCGTACAACAAAACCTCACACATAGATAGTATATTATAGAACAGTACTCACTCCTGCTGTGAATACTGCAGCGTTTCCTCCATCCAGCATTTCCTCCAGCTCTTCATCAGTAGTGGCTTTGCCAGCTAAAAGACAGGATTTGTGTATATAGTATTATGAACACTGACTTTCTTTTTAATCCAAACCTAAAGAAGGGATGTGTATGTGTGTATCACTCACTGATCTCTAGCTGTCTTTGGATGCGGCCTTTGCTCTTCTCTTTAAACTCCAATTGTGCTTCATTGTATTTGGTCATCACTTCTACAAACCTCTTTGCAAGAATTGCGTGCTGAATAAAAAGAGAACAACACTGTATGATTAAAAAACAAACTACTTGTGGAAATCCCTGTGGTTTATTGGAAGGGCTAGTGCTTACCTGAGATTTCTTTATCCGGATATCTGCTGAAACCCTCTCTTCAGTGTTAGATGCCAAAGTCTGCTCAATGCCTGTTTTCAAGGTTTACAAAATAATTCAACTTAGATTTTGAGATAATAGTGATGTAGCGTATTGTCCAATTATCATTAGAGAAAAATGATTTCTTTTCATGAGCAAGCAAAAGACGAGCAGAAAGCTGACTTTTGAGTTTGTTGCGAGCGTTGTTGGCCAGTTTCTTTATCTCATTGGTAACTGCTTCCAATTCATCCTGTGTCTCTGGTCGAGAAATGAGATGAGAGATATTTAAAGCATAAATGGGGTAGGGAAGCGATGGAGAAAAATGTTCAATAATTTATCAAATGAAGGTAAAATGTGATTAGACTAACTCTGGTCTGAGGTAGGTGCAGAGAGGATGACAGAATACAGTCGCTTTATCTCGCCTACGTTTTCATCAATCTTGTCTATACTGGTGCGAATTTCTTCAATCTGTACAACATATACAGAAAATGTCAATTAACGGCACTCTTAAAAATAAAGGTTCTTTATCAGCATTGCTGATTCTATAAATAATCTTTTTATTGGAAATGTGTTCTTTTGACTTTAAACTGGTTCTTTTAAGAACGGTTCACTAAAAAGGTCTTTGGGGAACCCCCTAAAAGGTTCTTTATTGGCATGGCTGTTTAACCCCCTTTTTTGAACCTTTATTTTTAAGACTATGTAACATTCAAATGTGCATATTCATCTGAATACAGTATAGTTAATTCATACCTGAGCGAAGAACTCATCCATAAACTCTTTATTTTCCACTGGAATTTCCACATCATCAGGAGTTTGATCCGACTTCTGTTTTGACAGAAACATACAGCAAAAAATGTAATAACTAGGCAGAAATGCGTTTTCTCTGCCTTAAAACAAGCTTAAGCTTTTTAGCTGGTTTAAGCAAGTCTTCCAGACTGGTGAAACTGGTGTTTAACTCAATGACCAGCTGGTCTCCAACCCTGAGACAAAAGAGTTTTGTCAACAAGTTAAAAAATCTATTGCAGCCTCAATGTTTCAACAGAAACGAAACATTACAGAAATGTCGCAGTTTTATATAATATACAGAACTGGGAAGGAGGACACGGTTGCTGTGAATGTTCACGCGCGTCTCGCATCACAACCATGACAGACGTGCCTAATGACAGTTAAAATCCTGTTTACTCTTTTAACATATTTGTTGTACAAGCATGAGTGTAATCTCCGGATAATGACCCATTTCTACCATTTACAGATAGATAACCTACCCGTAATTGACCACAACTCACTACAATGACCCTGTTCGTCAATATTTTTGAGCTCAGGACCTCCCAGGGAAAGGTCAAACGGTAAATTAGCAAATCATCTGCTCAAACCGCCGTGCGTGTAATAAAATCAACATAAGAAAATCTCACCGCTTTCAGTTGTTCCAGCCGGTCCTTCATCTTCAGTTCAGTGTGATGAGACTTGAGATTTCAAACTGATGTAATGGTCAGTGTAAAAGATAAACAGTAGCGACGTCGTTTTCAGTCTGGATATCTATAGAACATGTTAAGTGAATACAGCAACTTTAGAGAATACTTGTTTTTTAAAATAAATAAAAAGAGTGGCGTTCTTTTTTACGAAAAATAAAATAAAATAAAAAATTCAAACAATATGGCAGTGCCGCTCCTGTATTTGTCCTAAGCCTATCCTCTCAGAGCGGATTAGAGCAACAGTTGTATGCTGGGTAGCTAATCTTCCTCTACCGAGGTGCTCCTTTTTCTCCACTTACATATATGGGACAACTATGGGACTCATAGTAACTATGAGACTTAAAAATATATTTTTTAAAAGGAATGAGTTACATAATGGAATTAAATCACTTTTAAATGAACAAATTAAGACATATTTACAACTACTTAATGCACGTTTTAAAATGTAGTTAAAAAAGATAACAATAATAAAAAAGTATATATATATATATATATATATATATATATATATACGTTTTTCTAAAATTGGAACTATTTAACTTCTGCCATCTAATATTGGTTGGGGTGAGATGAGGAAACTTTGAATAAATCCTTAAAATCTATTTTCAGCACAAACAGTTTAAAAAGAAGACAAACCAGAAAGCAATGCACATAGCAAAGCAGCACATCTGATAAAGCTTACATGAGACAAAAAGATCCCATTAAAAAGACAAAAACATGTGAAAACGTCTTTAAGAGAAAGAAAATCTTCACCTTAAACATGCATTGTTCTTATGATGGAGCTATTCAAAATACAAATTTAGTTGCAGTATAAGAAGAGACCAGAGATTGTAAAAGATTTGGACAGAGCATTAATTTATTAGATACAGTCCACAAGTATTTAGTCTTTGTACAGTTCTCACAAGGACAAATTAAATGTCTTTAGCTGTAAGGATATAACGTGAGATATATTCAACACACCTGTCGAAGTGCTTTTTGTTTCTTACAACTCTTCATTGTAACCCACTGGATGGTCAAAATTTGAAAGGAAGAAGGGTAAAAACGGGAAGGATGGATCGACTGCCTCAAAACGAGAATGTAATGTTAGCCTCAAAATAGTGCGTCATCCTTGATGCCTCTGAAGAATAACTTGGTTATACTGCCTTTTGACACAGTTTATTACACAACATACTTTAACAGTTGCTGTGTTGAATGAAAAGTCAAACGACAGATTTAGGTGTACAGAGAAATGTTTCAATATGAGGCACCACTTTAAGGCTTCCGTAGCTCACGGACATGAATTTGTGAACTTAATTTTAGATCTGATCATCTACATGTATGCTCACACTGAAAGAAATCAAAAAATTATGTGCATCTTCACAAAAAAGTCAGTCCCTGGGCTTTGAAAATGTGCGGTCAGCACAACAGTAACTGTCTAAAAGCAAATCTTCCATATGCATTTGAAACTGTGATTACTGGTAAGAGAGCATGGTGAAGAGTATATGGTCACTGTGTTGACACGAGACAGTCCATGACATTTATTTATCTGTAGAGATAGTCAGCTTGGATGTTGGCAGCAATCTCAGCCTCCCACTTGTCTCCATTGTTGAGGAGTTTCTCCTTGTTATAAAGCAGCTCCTCATGGGTTTCTGTGGAGAACTCAAAGTTGGGACCCTAAGAAAAAGACAGACATTAACTCCTGTAAATCTGGTCACACAGAATGTACTCATCCTTGTGGAGATTTGAATTCGACCTGCTTATTTTGTACATTTGACCTCTCATACTGCGCAATAATTTAAAAAATATTTCTATCATTGTTATAACAATTTCACAACATTACTTTTTTTATTGTATTTTGATCAAGTAACATAAGAGACTTTTCAAAAACATAAAATCTTACGGACCCCAAACTATAGTGTGTATTCTATTTGTTTCCTCTCGCTGTATTCTCTAGACTGCATAAAACTCTGATTGCCTTTTCCTCAAAATCCTTTCAGTTCATTATAAACCAGTATGCACACATTAAAGAGTCCGTTGAGAAACATGCTGCGAGATGCTCACCTCTACAATAGCATCCACAGGACAGGCCTCCTGGCAAAACCCACAATAGATGCATTTGGTCATGTCTATGTCATAACGCGTTGTTCTCCTGCTGCCGTCTACACGAGGTTCTGCCTCAATTGTGATCGCCTGAGAGAAGGAGAAAAATATGGGGTTACCTTGCACATTTAATTTACTAATACCCTTCTTATTAAAATGTGCAAATAGCCTGCATGCAATTACTGCTTGTCCTTATGATCGTCAAGATTTATTAGAATGAACAAGGGCAATCAGAAAAAAAAAAACATATATATATATATATATATATATACCTGTGCTGGACAAATGGCTTCACAAAGTTTACAGGCAATGCACCGCTCCTCTCCAGAGGGATACCTGCGCAGCGCATGTTCCCCGCGGAAACGGGGCGACAGAGGGCCCTTCTCGAAGGGGTAGTTGATTGTGGCAGGTTCACGGAAAAGATAGCTCATGGTCATTCCCAAACCTGCATCAAGACAAATATCAGCTTAGAGTTATTTGTGTGACGACTTCATGGAAGTGCTTTCGAAACTGTCCTGTTGTCACTGACCTCTGAACAGCTCTGTCCACAGAAGAGTCTGAGCCGCACGGTCCGTAATGGACTTCATATCTGTGGCTACCTCCTGACTGTTGACATACTCTGCATACAGATGAAGCGATGATTTAGGAAAAGGTTCACTACCAAGAGCGTATTTTGTTCCGTGTGATACTTACTAAACCCTGCTCTGTGTGCGGATAGGCTGAGAGGACGTGTAAGATTTTGGCTGGCCAGAAATGACCCTAAAAAGAAAGCACATGATACAATCAATCATCTGAGATGCAGGAATTCATATGTAGATAAACATAACTTATACTGTATTCATACATAGCTTTTATTCTAATCCTTTTTAGACTCACCTGGCCTGGATACGGTGTAGACCACACGTAACGCCGCAGACATCTCAGTGAAGTGCACTGTGAGTAAAAGTGACAAAGATGAGAGATGAAAACCTTTATTTATTTTCTCGGATTACAACACCAAACATACATGTGAGCATATAATGACAACTTTTAAACATATTATTATGAAATAACGGCAAGAAACGGGCTCATTCAATACTACGTTGCACTTTTATTTGGCGAAACATTGTCAAGTTACACAAAACGGTGTTCCACTTCCTCTTACAGGACGTAAACAGAAGCCCAAAACATTGGTTCCGCTGACGTCGAGAGGGAGCAGGCACATAAATGTTATTGATTTGAGCACAACATATCATCGCTATATATTCTATAGGTAACATGTAACACATGTGACAAATAATAAAGTAACTGTTTGACTGGGCAACGCAGATACTGTATGACAGCAGCAAGTGGCTTAAGACAGGAGCACAAGCATGTACGCTTTAGCCGACTAACGTTACTTAGCTTTCCACATATTTACAACTCACTTTCTCCAGTATGCATTAACATATTTAATTTGCCTACATTTCTATAACTTAGAGTTTTTATTCAAAGTTAAATGCTGTCCGCGAGGTATTTGCAGTAGCTTAGCCACAGGCTGATTTTCTCAAGGACTTTCAATGACTACTGCTAATGTTCGTTAAACATTTATACATGTATTTGTCCTCTAAATATTGCATTAATTATATCGGTTCCACACAATGCTGTGTATGCTCTCTCAAAAGATAGATAGGAATTGCAAAGAGTTTAAAAATCAGTTTGCACTCACCGGACACTCGCTATTTGGCCTTCTCAACCAGAACAGCGGACGATTGAGGAAACGCAAACGCAGAACGCCGGAAGTGTGTGTTTTTTTTTTTTTTTTTTTTTTTTTTTTTTTTTTTTTAAAAAATATAAGACAGAACAGATTCGCGAGAAGATATAGTAATAAATGAATTAAATAAATATACAAATAATTACCTTAATAAAACCACATTTATTATAAACATGTCCCTTTATGATATAAAATAGCAAACACTGTAGTTCAGAATTGTGTGGGTATGACCTCCCTAAAGTAGGCTTGACCTGGGTTATGTTTGTTTGTTTTCAACTTAAAATGAAAAGAAACACATTTACATCTCGAAAAAGATTATAACAACAAAACTAGATATGCATTTGATATAAACAATATACAAACATACAATAATCACAAACCAAAAAAACATTAAACCAGGGGAAATATAGAAATTACAATATATTAATTTGAGAAGAAAGAAGAAGAAGAAAAGCTAAATCCCACCCTCCCAACAGCTAGACAATAGCACATTATAAAGAAGCATTACAATAGCATTATACGTTGTGTATAAAATTTTAAAGCTTTGAGATTGCTGGAAGATGATATAGTATCCAAATAACATGTCAGGTATTTACACAAATTTAGAAATAGAGGTTTAACAGACAAAGATTTACATTTATGTATAAAAAAATTAGCCAGGAATAAATACATTTAAAAATGATAAATAGATTTTAAAAAAAACATGTCTTTCACATTCTCGTGAGAGTGATAAAAACAAATAAGACATCCTTAAACACCAAAGAAAAGTTGTCTAAGATAGAGGCATGTACAACATTTCTTCCAAAAGGTAGCAACATGGACACAATGCAGAAAAAGATGACATACAGACTAATATTCCACCCCGCAAAAGGAGCAGAGGGGATCCATCTCAGGAAACATTTTTAAAATAAGCATTTGACAGGGTAAAATTGGTGTAATAGCTTAAAAGATATCTATTTAACCTTATTGATAATTAAAAATCTGTTAGGCAAGGATCACGCTTTCTAGGTAATAAATTCAAAAGAATTACTCCAATAAGATCACAGAAGGGATAGTAATTATGTCTTTCTAAAAGAGCTGTCTAATCTTTCTATTCCTGAGAGAGGGACTGGACAAAAAACCAATCTTTCCAAGAACACTGGTCACTGTGTAATTCACACCCTGTTTACGTCATGCACCAAAGGACTATAGTTCAGTCTATATAAGCCTATAGGTTTCGCATTATTTGCATGCTTTATTAAAATGAATGTATCATTTACACTAAACAATAAAAACAAATGGTTTTATTGAACAGATATATATTCGAGTGTGTGTGCTTGTGTGTGTTTGTATTTGTGCTTACATGTGAATGAATAGTCCACCTCTAACCCCAACCCTCCCCCCACACAACCCCACCCACCCGTCCCATAGATGCATGTTTCATTTTGTAACACTTCACAGTTTTTGTCCTGTCATGACTGAAAAATCAAGCATGACTTTTCACTTGTTTAAAAGTAAAAACAAACATTATTTTTTTATTTAATAAATCATGCATCAGATGGTTAAATGTTAAATGCCATACCATAGACATGACACTGGTTTGGATTTCAGTGAGATATGTGTTGATAAAATAAGATATGCAGCTGTTTAAAAATTACATTTCAGAGGGATTCTTTTTTTTTATACTATTTTGCTATGCAGCCATTAGTGCTGTCACTGTGAAGAAAGCTGAATAGGTGTTTGATAGTTAAAGCTTAATGAAGCAGGATAAGTTTAATTGAAGCAAGCTGTGACGTATGTCTCCACGTAATCGTGTTCAGTGCTCTCTGTATCACATATCCTCAAAACAACTGAGTGTAAAGCTTTCCTTTATCTAATTGTTGGGTTTGTCTGTAGGTCTCTGCTTACGTGACAGAGTAAGTTTACGCCAATTTTTCTCTATAATGTTGTTTTAAAGATAAATCTCTGCTGTTAAAGTGCAGTTACAAAATAAGAGTTGTTATGCATGTCTAATATTAGAATGTTTAACGCTAAATTGATTCTTGTTTGCTAGAAATGTGCACTGAAATTTGAAAAATAATTTGTCTGAATTCACTTCAGTGAATTCTTCAGATAATATAACGCAATCTGAGGATTACTGGTCCAAGATTGGGAAGTCTGTGCTTGCTCCCATTCTCACCACTGAGATGGTACTGGGTGTTTTGGGAAATGGACTGGTTTTGACAGTCAAAGTAGTGGTAAGAAAAATGTCTAATTTATACATTATATATATATATATACACATTATTTAGTTTATGTGTGTACTGTGTATAGTTATTATGTAAATATAAATACACACACACATGCATGTATATATTTAAGAATGTTACGATGATTTAATATATTTCTATATAATATAAATTATATGAATATAAACATATACATGTAAGTATTATATATATTACATATAGGGGTGTAAGGATACGCATATTCATATTTAAGTGTTTGGTACAAGGCTTTCTGTTCAGTAACTGAACGATTTGTTTGACTAATCCGATTACAGCATATTATCTATTAGGTTAAACTAGCGGTGCATGCTTACAGAGAGTGTTCTTTCACTGAATGATTAAGTTTATATAAAATGCATTTAGAATGATCATAAAATTCAGAAAATGTATATATTTACATAATTTCATATAGTTATAGTGCCTTTTTACCATCCAAAATCTGAATGATTACAAAGGACTTTTACAACAGTTTTTTAAGCAAGACGTTAATTAAGAGACTTATATTTTAGGGGGCATATTGCCTGTTTTTGCTCAATTTTAACAACAAAGAAATCCTTTTAAACACAGTTACAGAACTGTTTTGTGTCTCTGAGCAACATATCCTTTAAATGACTCAGATCTATCACAACGACTCGCTTATTAACAGTGCCGTCACCTGTCTGCGGTTTTAATTGAACAAGTATCTTTTCATTTATCTTTAATAAAGTTCAAACCTCAGTTGCCAACGTTCTATGTTTAAAATATCAGAAAACGCAGGTAAAGGCATTACATGTCCCTCTGAGCTGTATTGAACAGTTCATAAACGCATTTAAATCCCATTCAGATGCAGCTTCTGTGTTTCCTCTGCGTTGCAAAGATGAGCAATGTCAATCCTGACTTAATTTGCGTGGTAACAGCTTGAATGTATAACTGATTAAATGTAAAAACTTCCTCCAAATGTGATGCACAAGTTTAAAACATAGCTTTATAAAGGTAAAAAATGCCCATAAAAGGTCAGATCAATTTAAACTTATTGGAAAAGATTAATCTGCTACATAACAATGAGCTACATCAGAGAGAATATTATATGCTGCTGAGAAGACACCTCAAAAGGTGGGTCAAGTATAGCTTCATAATACAACTTTAGTTTTAATCAATTTGAATTAAAAAAAAAAATCAAGGAAATATCGCAGGCTTTTCTTTCTTTTTGCTTTATTGAAAACTTGCCAACCCGTTACACCACTGTAACACTGTAATACATATATTGCCTTTATTTATTACTATTTTGCTTTTTTTTTTTTACAGCGTAAAGACCATTTTCATTGCCTTTACTGGCTGCCACTTTTCAGTCTCACGATCTCAGATTTCCTCAGCTCCATCCTCATAATCTGTGGCTCCCTCTTAGGCTTGCTGACTGAAGGTCAGATTTCACCGTGGTGTGAGGTGGTGAGCTTGCTTAAGTTCACCTTCATCACCTCTTCCACTGGAAGCATAGGTATGGCTGTGACACTTAACTATTTGTGATATCTTTGTGAACACTGCTTTCACTCTAGTTAGCACTAAGGAACAATAGATAAAAGGCCCTTTGTTCACATGAATGGTTGCAGGTGCATTGGGAAATATATATTACAAAGAATAATGCACACTACTTTAGTTTCAATGAAGCTATGTGTCTATTGAAAAAAACAAAAACAATATGCACACCGTTAGTTCTAGGAAGTTTTGGAACTGAGAATGGAGGACACCATGAACTTACGGTTTTACGTATCATCACGTGGGTTTGGCCAATCAGCCTACACTTACGTCACTGATAGTTCCTAGTTCTAGTTTACTTTTTAAATGAATTAGAACAAGGACCAAAGTTATTCTGAGACCTAAATGTGTCTTTAATAAAAAGAGTTGCAATAATACCATTCTTTTCTTTTTTGTCCTCAGCTGTTCTCTGCATTCAGAGATTTATGGGAATTCCTTCTAAAGGTAAAAAGATGTCTGTTTTAATGGCAGTGGCATGTGTGGCGTCGTGGTGCACTGGAACTATATTTGGAGCAGTGCCAGTAGCCTACAGGTGGATAAGGTGAGCTATAGTGAAGATGCTCCGAATGATATGCTTCAAATACATGCATCTATACTGTGTTTTACATCCCATGTTCAGGTACGATAAGGCAGAAATGCTGTGTGCGGTGTTCTGGGAAAACAGTTACTCTGACATGCTGGTTTACATACTCTGTGCCTTCTCCATCTCCATCTTCGTACCACTTCTCTTCATAATCTCCTGCTCCTTCCTGACTTGTGTAGGCTTCGGAAAAGACTGTTCCAGGTTTGTGGAGTTGGAAATGGTGAACAGAGCATATTTAAAGCATTCATATGGATATACTTCATTCAAAAAATAAAATTTGCTGATAATTGACTTACCCGCAGGCCATGCATAATGTAGATGAGTTAGTTTTTCACAGTTTAAACGTGCATATTTTATCTATTTGTAGCCAGGGTGACCTGTCCTCTATCACATCACTGCTGGTGACCTTATATCTTCTCTGCTTTGTTCCCTTTGCTGCATCTGAGGTAAGAAATGTGCTAGCATGAAATCCTCTTCTCTTCTGTTGATTTTAAGGTCACTCCATCAAAGGCTTGGTTTGAATGTGTTCCTCCAAATTAATTTTATTGTTTATTCTTGCTGTCTTGTTAGCTGGTTCTCCTTGGAAAGCCTGATTTGTCCCCATCCCCTGAATGGCTGCGATCACTATCATCAGTAATGACGTATCTGAACTGTTCTTTAAACCCGTTTATCTACTGCACAAATAAAGGCTTCAGAAAACAAGTACTCGTTTTCTTATGGAACAAAAGGACATCAACTTTTCCTGAACCAGTGCTGACCGGCATTACAAGGCTTGAAACATGATTTACAACCAATAATGTGATTTTACATTCTTTTTCCTGTGTAGCACATAAGCATCTCATCATGGTTTTAGATGTTTGTTGTGATATAAGTATTTCAATAAAGGCTGACATTTTGTTGAGTTTTGTTTTAATGCATCAAGTTAAGGCATATAATCCCAAGCTGTCTATAATTATAATGTTAATTTACATTAATATTTATTCATATTCAACTTGACAAACCTGAGAATGAATATTAGAACATCATGAACTACATACACACCAAATTGTGAAACTGTACATGCATACACTTTTTTTTATGGTTTATGGGGACTTTCCATAAGGTGCAATGGTTTTATCCCATATTTTTTTTATCCCCCTATTTTATTTTCTGACATTATTTCAAACATAAAACTAAACAAAGAAGAGCAGCAAATTACTTTGTGGTTAGAATTTGTAAATAATCTGTACATTGACATATCACTGCCGATGACAAGCCAAAATTAGGCTTCGTACGTGTTCTGTTCATTGCTTTATTATTCAGCTGAATAAATGTGTGCATTTATGAAGAGCGTTTGTGTGCATTTTCACTAAGGCGAGTGAGAAAACAAAAGCTGTAATGAAACTGCAGAATGTCGCAAACTTTGGACCAGAAATGCCCAGTAAGATTTTGAAACACCCAGTACTCTGCAAGAGAATGATCCAGAAGCTTGAGAACCACGAAACCAGCGCAGGACAGCAGGGCCAAGCAGAGGTAGCGCATGGACGCGGTGTCTCCGAGGCTCGTCTGCGCTCGGACGCCTTTGAACACGACGAAGGCTATGTGACAACCCAGAGCTACTTCAAACCCTCGGTCGTGAAAGAGCGCCAGTCCATAGCTGAGGACCGAGCACGACTCCACCATCAATGCGTAACGGGACGACCAGCCTTTCTCAATGACATGACACCACACCAGCACCCACGCAAAAATAGGTAAAGTGAACCACTGGTCCAAAACAGAGGGCGCGCGCCGCAAGGTGGCCAAGCGGACCCACTGCACCGGGCCGTAGGCGACTGCCATCAGCGCGAACACGTCTTTGGTGTAGACGGCTGCACGGGTGTCTCTATTTTATGACATCGGTTGCAAAATCCAGTAGATACCTAATAAGATGTATCCCAAGTTTATCAGACAGTTAAACGGCATTGCCAGGAAAGCAGGAAGTTTGTCGACTTTCTTTTCCGCATAGTGATCGTAAGTGACATCCACCAACACTTTGTCGAAAATATGTGTGTTTGCAAGCGCAATGCAAAGCAGGAAAGGTGTGAGAACGTGGACGAGCGCCGACACTGCCATTTTCTAATAAAGAATGGACAATCCAGTTCAGCAGCACTGTAGCAAAACACGTGGAATGTACAAAGTCCAAAACACTGCTTGGCTTCCGGTGAGATCACGTGATGACCTCTAAAGCCTTTCATTGGTTTCGACAGCGAGCTGGAAGGGTATAGTTTTGTATATTGCGGTATGGAGGTTATTTGTGTGCAGTGAGCATATTTTCTGTATAAAGAATAGCCATGGGTTGCAAAACTCTTGTAAAGCACCCAATCTTTAGACTGGAAAACTACAAAACGTCCTACTACAAGCACGTCCTTCAGGCTTACTGGAAAACTACATGGCGGGGTTTGAACTGGAATATATATTTACGAGTCATAAGGCACTTTTTTTTAAACTAGGGAATGTACTTTTTATTGATGTGAGATGCAACTGTTGCAAATCTGGAATTTGAGGGTGCAAAAAATATTTGAGAAAATCACCTTGCACCTTGTACCTATGCATATTATTAATCAAAAATTAAGTTTTGATCTATTTACGTTAAAAAATGTACAAAATATCTTCATGGAACATGATCTTTAATATCCTAATGATTTCTGATTTTAAAAAAAGTCAGTAATTTTGACCCATACAGCATGGCTGTTGCTACAAATATAGCCTACCTGTTCTACTTATAAGTGGTTTTGTGGTCTAGAAAAAATCCAGTAGATCATTAACACTTGGAAAAGTCACATATTGGAGGCCTTTGCATCAAAAATGCTGAGAACCGCGGTATACTCTTTACAGCTTTTTACAGTAAGCAATGCAAACATGTATCTATCTGTGAAAGTGTGCTGAGACATGTGTTTATAACGCATACAGTATATCGATCATTAATGTTAATTTATGATCAAGAATGAAGTCCAAAGACTAAGTGGAAATTCCCAGAAAGAGTTCTTCAGACATTCCTGTTTGTCAAGTTAGTCTGACCAATATGTTTACTTCTGGCTGGCCAGTCCTCCTACAATGACAAAAGGTTTCTTTGGCATTTCTTGTCTTGAATTCTCTAGGAATTTTTTCTTTTCTTGAAGAGATGTTTCCTGGTTTCCTGTTTACATGCAGACTCTACAGTAAAGACTGGAATCTACTGAGTTTAATCTGTGAAAAATAACATAGTGTTGAGACACATTCACATTGTGTCTAAATTGTGGGCAAGTTTCCCTGCCTCTATGTGTTACAAACAGCTGCACAATGTACTATTTGTTAATAGTACATTGTACTCATAGTTAATGAAATCTGTTTAATGATATAAACACAAAGCTATTTAACTCAGTTTACATTCAAGAGCTTATATTAATTCCATAGGCTGAAAGAAGGTGGAACGTGAGCTTAGATTTAGAAAACAGGTTTTGGCAGTACTGAAATGCTAGACTATAAAAGGAAGGCAGTGACTAAGAGACGAAGACACAAGGTACTTTACGCAGGTCACACAACTACTTTGTAGTTTGAAGAAAAGAGACCATAAGATTTAACACACTTTACACTGATGCAGCAATGCTGGATATGACCTGAAGGATGAATGTAAAGGGCATGTAAAGATGAAAGAAAAGAAAAACAATGGAGGAGCAAACGGCAAAGGTATGAAAAACAGCAGGTGCGAGATATAATAGATACGATTCCTTTGCATAAATGCATTTAAGTTTTTAAAGAGCACAAAAGGTCAGATATGATTTGTATGATATATAATATACAAGAGTCAATGAGATGTAGGTTGTTTGGTAAACAAAATACAAAGCAGTACTACTGGTGCTATACTCTTAAAAATAAAGGTTTGTTTTGCATCAGTGGAATCTCTAACACTCACGGAACCTTTTCATAGCGCAAAAATTCTTTAAATGTTTCCTTAGATGTTTTAAATGTTACTTAAAATGGGTATTTTTAAGACATGTTAACTGAAAGTGCCTTAAAATGTGAATAAGGCTCCTTTTATGAGAACATAATTTGACTCTGTTTTCATGCAGAGCGATGTGAGGAACGGTCTGCAGAATGATATTCCACGACTGCAGTCTATGCTGGCAAAACTTAATCTGAAACACAAACACCCCAAAACAGCTGATGTTAAATTACACCCAGATACGGTCTGTAAATGTGTGTCTTACAATTCTCTGGAGCCTGAAGGAAATATAACGAATGAAGAAGACAGGGAAGTTAGATCTGATGATAAGGAGCAAGCAACTAGGAGTTCTGAGACTGAAGATAGAAATGAAGCTGTTGAAGAGCTTTCAGATGTGTTTCCTAAATGGGAGAGGAAGAGTTTACTCTCTAAAGATTTGCCCATAGAAACCCAGGTGGCCGAAGTAACTCGGCAGCCAAGTGAAAGTGAGTCTTTGGAAGACAAAAAGAACAAAGAGATTGAAGAGCACGTGGCTGGAGCTGCCTTACTGACTAACAGTTCATCTCAAGAAACGTCTGCACACACGTCTTACCTCTCTGTGTCCTTAGACAAAGTAGACTCTGAACAAGTGGGGCTGAAGCATGAACCACTAGAGGCTTGTGGTGGTCCTTCAAAACCAGTCAGAATAGATATGAGCAGCGTTCTAACCCATCAATTTGCTGTGAATGTTACAGGCAAGACAACAAGGTCCGCTTCAGATCCAGTGACCCCCAAGCCTAAAGGAGAGAGACCCCTCTCAGCTCCAAGTATTTCAAACCTACGGGAATATGAAAAGTATGAAAATGCCGAGCCAGCCAAAAGCTTCAGCAAAGCTGCTAAGATATTGGGACAGGAGTATTCAGACGGGAGCATCGGAAATGTAACCAAAACGCAAAAGAAAGGAGTGAAAAACAAAATGAAACATTTTACTCAAAAACTAATGGTAAGACTTAAAGAAAAAAGTTATTGTGAGCACACTGGAAGCATTAGCACCCAAGACAACGTTGAAGAAGAAGGACAAAATGTATGTTTACTTCCTCATACTTACAAAGTATGACTCTTGAATTAAGATTAAACGTAAATCAATGTTGACATAACTTTTTTTAGTTCAGATTTAACTATTGCATTTAAGTGTTTTTCAAACCTAAATCAACCTTACAGCTGAATTCCTCGAGGGTGGAAGCCGAGGCCCAAGATATTCCACCACCACTTCCACCGAAAAAGGGGAAATATGTTCTCTTAGACAGGTGGGCCATTCTAAACATAACAATTAGTGCTATATTCAAATACTGTTATGGTATTTGTTAATAATTTGTAGTCGTTATTTTGATTTTAATTTTAGATGAAGTTTTAGTCAGTTTGTGCTCTTGTTTGTTTTTCTTAAAAATATTTGTGGATTTGTACAGTCCTCTTCCACATGCAGATACTATATACTTAATAGTGATTGATTATAATAGTGATCACAGTAACTGAGTAATAACTAGGTACTAACCAGAACCTTCCCTTGACCTAACCTTAACCTAATATACAGTACTTTCTTAGGTAAGTACATAAAATGTAAAATAAAGTGCAACTAAAATATTTCTAAATATCTTTAATTTATTTAAGTTTTAGCAAATGTATTACATTTTTTAATTTCTATTGCTTTTTATTTTTTTATTAATTTATTTTCCATCTTTGTTATTTTTTAGTTCATGTTCATTTCAATTAACAAATAAAAATGTAATAGATTCAAGTTTGGTTGATGACAACTCTGCAAACCACATTTTTAGATAATGGATTGGTTATTTTTAATTGGACAATTATGTATTTCTGACGATAAACAGCCAAATTATATACTACATAGACCCTTATTTTTGGCATATGCATATTATTTTGTAACCTTTTTCCATTTAAAACATCTGTCTACAAACTACAACACTTCCTCGATTGTAGCGTTGCCAGTCAATCTATTTATAAATCACTTATTTCTAGTTCTATGACATTCCTTTCATTTGAAGTGACAGAACAAACATGTTGCACGTTGTAAGGTTTTAAGGTGTACTTGTTACAGCGTAATTATACGTTTAAGTCCTGAGTAATATTAATTAATGCACTTACTATATGAATATGGTTAGAATTAGGGATTGGCTTAGGGTTTGGTTTCTATCATGTAATTGTGCATATTTTTTTTGTTATTAATACTAAGTAATGTAACATGCATAATTTTACAGATATCTGTTTCTCCTGCCCTTTAAAGTTGCGTGTTAGTCCACATAAAACAGCTCCTAAACACGGAATGTGAACGGCAATGATCTGTCAAAAGATTAACAAGGAAATATGTATAGCCTCTGGTGATATCTCGGCTTGCATACTAGGTGCATTGTTAATTAAAACCACTGCATCATACTTTGAGGAAATAACATTTTAAACATTTTTTGTAGGAATTAAATTACCTACAAAATCCTGTGTTGAGTTGACTTATTATATGATACTAATTTTCCTTGTCTTTCTGAGCAGAAGATTTACCCTAAAAGACTTCAGACTCAATCTTGAACCAATCAACTTGATGGAAGAAATATTCACATCCAGCGAATGGCTCAGATACTTGCCCATCAAAGAAAGTCCAGCTGAGAAAGACACTAGTGATCAGCCAAATGATGTTCTACTACCAGAAAATGCCATTCAATTTGACGTTCCTCTTCTGACACCAAAGCAGGAGCAGTCAGTGGAAATAAAAACACCAGAGGAAGACATAAAGACATCAAAGCAGGAGCAGTCAGAGGAAATAAAGGCACCAGAGAAGGACATAAAGACCTCAAAGCAAGACCAGTCAGAGAACATAAAGTTACCAAAGCAGGAGCAGTCAGAGGACATACAGAAAGAGAACGACCGAAAGACACCAAAGCAGAACCAGTCAGAGGACATAAAGACACCAGAGCGGGACATAAAGACCTCAAAGCAAGACTGGTCAGAGAACATAAAGACACCAAAGCAGAACCAGTCAGAGGACATAAAGACACCAGAGCGGGACATAAAGACCTCAAAGCAAGACCAGTCAGAGAACATAAAGTTACCAAAGCAGGAGCAGTCAGAGGACATACAGACAGAGAACGACCGAAAGACACCAAAGCAGAACCAGTCAGAGAACATAAAGACACCAAAGCAGAACCAGTCAGAGGACATAAAGACCTCAAAGCAGAACCAGCCAGAGGACATAAAGACCTCAACGCAGAACCAGTCAGAGGACATAAAGACCTCAACGCAGAACCAGCCAGAGGACATAAAGACCTCAACGCAGAACCAGCCAGAGGACATAAATGACAATCAAGACAATGTTAGTGATCCTCAAGAGTACAATTTAGCAAAAGTGAATGGTGACTTGGATGTAAAACAAGTGGAACGGGATCCAAACATATTTGCTATACCTAAGGCACTGCTAACAAAAAATCCAGTACAACCAAGGGCTTATATGTCAAACGAATCAGATGACATCTATGACTCTGTGGACATGTATATTATTCCCAAAAATGACATTCCATTAAGGAAAAGAAAGGCATCGGATGCTCCGCTGGACTTTTCAGCTGTCAAGGTGGGGAACACTTTTGTACATTTTCTGTAGTGAAAGGTAGGCTACCTGGAATTTTATTTTAATATACAAGAGAAATTTTTTTGGTTTATTTTATTTTAACTTATTATGTGGAATAATTCTCTCTCTCAGTCGTCTCAATTGCTGGACAACTCTGTCCTCAAGGGTCGCATTCGTCTTAGCAAAAAGAGACACCACAGACCACCCAAAAAACACAAAAAAGGTGAGAAAAAGCTGATGAGGGTTGGAAGGAATTTACTGAATGTGAGCAATGACGTTTGTTTCTCTTCCAATAAAAACAGAAATGTTGAGTGCCGTATTCTACAATATTCCCCCGGTAATCCTTAAAGGTGCATCTCCACCACGTCACATTCCCTTTTCTACATCTCCTCCGCTGCATTTACCATCACGTCCATGACCATA
>JAUMHP010000040.1:18658672-18675020 GCA_032361065.1 Enteromius trimaculatus
GTTATTTTAAAGAAAAAAAAAACTCAAATTCAAACAAAATTGAAATGCAATGCATGGAATTCTGGGATTTACCATTAGCATTTAACAGGTTTTTACTGTAGCATTTTCAGTTTACGGTAATATTTTTTAGGCCTACAGTAATTATGGATTTAACATTTTCCTTAGTAATACTGAGGAAAACTGAGCAAACTGAGCAAAACTGGCTGAAAATGACAGTGTAATAATATTATGGATTATAGTGTAAGTTATCTAAGGATAGAAAAGCACACATGGGATTGCGTGTTGTCAAATATTCATGTTCATGGAAATGCTGAAACTCTGTCATTAAAACATTATCAACATAACTCCAAGTAAAAAAAACAACAAGCTGAGCAACGAAATCTCAAAATAAATCAACATTTATACATTACATAAGTAAGATAATAACAAATGGTAGAGTGATTTGGATTTCGATCTGATTGACAGAGCCTGTGTTTTGGCAGTGGCCAGCCAGAACATATTCACACAGCTGGGGAGTATTTAGGCTGATTACTACCATGAATTGGCAAGCATGATGCAAGCAGCAGTAGAATAAGGTCACTATGGTGAACAGATTACAAGGGTCCAGGTTGCCAAGCAACAAATGGAGTCGAATGGAGTTCAAATATCTTTTATTTTCTAAATATTGGGGGAGGGGAGGGGGTAAAAATCAGGTGTACTCATCCATACAATTAACCTTTTTTACGTGGCCATATCATTGTGCACCCTGGAGCCTCAATAAGTGCTGCACTACTAAGCGGATAAAAATATAGTGATTTTATTTGGCGAATTAAGGCTTTAGACAAATAAATAAATATGTCACAAAGAATTTCAGGCAAATTTTCCATCTGTTTTGTCTTTGCAGCAATTTCTGCAGCTTACACCCTACTTTTCTATCAGCACAAAAAAGGATTCTGGGATTATCAGACAGATGTAGACATTGATATGAAACATTAAGCTACTATGGAACTACACACTTGTAAACTTTTTCTCTTTTTGACTACATTTACCAGACTAACATAAGAATACTGCCAAAGGTAGGTGAAAAATCTTCACCTCTCTTTGTGAAAACACGCACAGTGATTTTCTTTTTTTGTCTCCTGACATAGATCTTTTTACCAAATTCCTCCCATGAGTAAAAAAGAACATACTAATGGCATATATAAATCACAGCTGACAGCAGAAGGATATTACACAGTCACATCGATCGGTACTCTAGGATCTAAGGAACTCAATTTATAGTTTTAAAATAGCTAATTTCTTCATTCACTCCAAACCACTCCACTATCAGGTAATATTATATTATACCATATACTGTAATTTCCGATCTGGTGCACACTTGACAGTAATTATATGTTGTAGAAATGCATTAATGGTGGGTTGTGCATTCATATATATCACATTACTTTTAAGTGCATTTAAAGTTTAGCATCCTTACAAATCTGCATGAAGGACTTGACCTGGTAAATGACCTGGTATTGACTGCATTCATAGGATTGGGAGATGGGACGTTATGAAAAGTAATGGGGGCTCAAGGAGGATTTGACTGAAGATGGATCTGCCTGAAGATTAGCTGAGGATCTGACATCCTTTTTTTCTGCGTGTCAATGTATTGTCTAAAAAATGTGCGTTTGTAAGTGTGTGTACATACGAGTTGAGCCTGAGCGAAGCTTTGTCGGAGAAAGATGCAGGCAGGGCCCACGATGTTGTGTAGCATGGTACAGTTCTGAACCAGAGCACATATCGGCTCCTCAAACTGCTGGCCCAACTCTTCATCATCCTCGTCCTCAGCTGCCGCATCACCGCTGCCTACTAACACAGCGGATGCCAATGGGACACCACTGTCTTCCAGGGGTGGGACCCCCTTTAGCAAGGAACCATTTCGTTATGGATCAGACAAAATTGCAGTCTCAAGGCCTAATGCTGCTGTATGTGGTGTCGATGACTAAACTGTAAATTACAAATCTTATTTTATTGAAAAAATTTCCTGGGAACTAAATCGCTTCTCCAAAAATAAAATTATAATAAAGTTACGTGGAACACGAAAGGAGATGTTTCGCAGAATGTCCGCTCTGCTCCTTTCCATATATTAAAAGTGGATGGGGACAAGCTTTAAAAAGTATCATAAAATAATCACAAAGGTGCACTTTATTTCAAATCCTCTGAAGCCATATGATTGGTTTGTGCGAAGTAAAAAGTAAATTTTGATTACTGTAAATCTTAAAAATCCTGTCCAAAAGCCATTGTTACCATTTACTTTTATTACAGCAGCTTGGACATTCTGTTATAAATATTATGTATAGTCATGTTTGCAATAAAATGCCTAGATATTTATAATTTATCATTATATATAGTACTGATCAAAAGTTTGGGGTCACTAAATAGAATAAAAATAATGGATTAATGTGTTTCATTAAAATAAATTTATAATGTTGCAAAAATGCAAAAATTCTATTTTAATGAAATGTTGTGCTTTTAATGAATCCTAGAAAAAAGTATCCCTGTTTACACAGAAATATTAAGCAGTACAACTGTTTATAGCATACACTGTAAAAAAAAGTCCTGTAGAAATTACAGCATTACTGGCAGCTGGATGCCAGTAACCTACTGTAGATTTAAATGCATGTTATTATGGGCAACAGTTTGTTTAAAGATAAATGAACATTAACATTTCTGTAAAGATACAGACTCATTAATGTCTATTTATCTTTGAACAAACTGTCGACATTAAATTTGATGTTACTGGCAGCTGCAACTGCAACAGCAAATCTTTTAACAATGTAGATAATAATACATTTCTGAATAACACCATAGAATGATTTCTGATGGATCGTGTGATAATGATAACTGTGGTAATGACTGGAGAAACAAAGTTGTTTTAAACTGTAATAATATTCCTATATTATGTTATGTTTTTGATCAAATAAACACAGTCCTCTTCAGCTTAATTGACTTGTAACAAAAAAATATATAGCAACCCCAAACTTTTGAAGGGATCAAATGTTTCATTAAGTTTGTATATTACAAAACCTAATTCACACATCGCACCACAATACTTTTTGCAGAAGGCCAAGCAAGCAGGGATAGTTTCAAGTCATTTTTAAATCAGTCTCTCTAATCTACAATTTATAAATTAGTCTTTTTTTAAAAAAAGCTATAGTTCTTACCTTCTTCATGCTGCTTCTTTTAGATGGCTTCGCTCCCATCATTTGTATTTCTCTAATTCTCACTGCTCCAACTCTTTCTTGTCATCTCTGTCCCTCCCCCTCCCTTTTTATCACTCACTCTTAGTTCCTGTCCTCAGATATTACATAAACTTTGCGATACGCGATTCCTGATGTCATCAGAATATCCCAAGAGGGGGCGGAGTTGCTCAAACAAGAGGTGATAGGTGGTGTTGCTAAGGCCACCAAAACCAGTCACAACACACTTTGGGGAGCAGTCAGTGCAACTCCTTCATCCCGAAAAAGCATTTTTCTGAGCCCTCTTATACTGATGCTCTTGGACCTTGCATCTGTTGTGTTTTTTCTTCCCCCTTCTTTCTTTTTCCATATTCTCGCACATCCTCGCTTTGCCTTGTGACGGACTCTAATCGCACTTGTTCTACTGCAAGTGACTGGCACAGTACAAAATAGGAAGGGATGAAGGGATGAGGAGAGAAATAGAGAGAGTGAGAGCGATAGAGAGCAAAGGGGTGGGAAAGGTCTGCATAATCCGCAACATTTCAGATTACATGGTGAGTGCAACGCAGCTGGCAGCGCTGATAAGCGAATGTAGGATTGTAGAAAGATCGTAGAGAGCAGGTAGACAGCCATCAGAGGGTTTTTAAGGGTGATGAGCTGCAGTGTGAGAGGTCAGAGGTCGAAAGGGTCAGATGAGAGGATAGATGGATCAGTAGATGAAGCCAAATCAGTACACCAGTGTAGGGAAGTAGAGAAAACAGAACAGGGAAATAATGTTATAGTTACTATACATAGCAATATAAGTTATTTATTATATTATACTGTATTATTACTGCTAATATTACTGTATAATATATGATCTATTTTTGGTTAAAGACTGTTATAAACAAACAAAAAGCTATAAAGAAACCTGAACGACAGCTATCCCTGGACCCATCGACATGGATGCTTGTTTTGCTCTAATCTACTCGTAACTCCCGAAATATATTCTTCTAGGTAAAGATCTAATTCTTGGTATTAGAGGGAGGAATTATTTTTTTATAGGGGTTTACAGAATTACTTAACACTGTTGTGATTTACATCAGTAACACTGGTGGAAATTAAATGATGTTTGTCTATAAGATTAGATGGGTTTAAAGATGCAGGTGAGCGGAAAACATGTTTTACAAGTAAGAAGAGTTGTTGGTCCAGATCAAGGTTCAATCCCACATTCATGCAATATTACAATGTAATCTCTTTATTCCATACTAGACTTTCTCTCACATCACAACTAAGATATAATAAGATCTGTTAAAAGATTAATGTACTTCATTAATGAAGCTCTTCAGGTGGAGACATACACAGATAGAGAGGCAGAGCTGTTTCGTAATACAAATGATATCAGATTTGTTAAGGGACTTTACTAAATCTCCCAAACACAAGAGGGCAGTGAATTATTTAAATATGAATAATTAATATTTACTTTATGTCTTTAAAATAAAAGAGGCATCGTATACACCCTGTAGAATAAGCTAAACCTAGATCTATACATTGTCCTTAAGATTCCTGTCTGTTTACCATCAGCAGCTGTATTTTGGTATTATGGATATATAACCACTAGGGGGAACCAAACAAGCATTTTTGATATTCTGTAACGTTTTCATAAGATTATTCTAAGATTAAAGGAAAAAAAACAAATTATTAAAGAAATTAAATAAAAACTTTACCACACAAAAGTTTGGACTTTTTAAACATTATCTCAAAGCCCTTATGTTCTGTTTAAAGGCTTATGCGTAAATGCTTAAAATTAGTTTTGTTTATATAGGCCTATTTACATTTTGTGCATGTGCAAAACTAAAACTAAAATTATTTTATTAGCATTTTAATGAATGAGTTTGACCGGAGAGTGAAGGACAAGTGGAGACAGATGATGATAGTTTATATAAACTAACCAATCACAACAAATATTCAAATGACGCAACGTCATTTTCTTCCAAAGATGCAGTAACTAGAATAAATTTAATTCGCTTCCTTTCTAACAATCTTTATCCGAGGTAATATGTGAAGAAAATTAGCTTCTAGTGTAGGCTAAGCATACATGTACTTCTGTGGAACAGCAAGTGAAGAAAGGCTTTCAAGTGAAAAGTCAAAAAGCACTGAAGAATGAAGCAGTGGAAGCTAAACTCATACAGGTGAGTAGATGTGAGATGGGGTTCTCCATTCATATATATATCGTCCACTATGTTTGGCTTGACCAGTATTTAACTGTAAATTGGTGTCTGGAAAAAAAAAAGTCAGGCACTTTTATGTCCCAGGACAGGGTTGATATTTATGAAAAGTTCCTGCTTTAAACATTTTTCTTTGGTTATATGGAGATCATACTGGAAATGTTCTTTAACCATACATTTATGTTTTACTTGTGTTACTTTTAAGAAACGTAGCCTATCCTTGTCTCTGCATAGCTTATTCTTGACTCAGAACCAGCTTTAATGCATAAGTGTTTATGAAATGGAAGACAAAGTGTCAGCGTGCATGAGATAAAATACAGAAAAAAAGAAAAGTTCTGCCCATGTCATTTCCACCACAGCATGAATTGTTTTAGTCAAGTTGTGGTAAAAATGACAATTTTGACACCGAATTCTTCTGTAATGCATTTATATCTATTTTGGGACAAATTAAACAAAAGAGTTTATTTACCTTTAGTGCACAGGTCCAAATGTGCCTATAGGTTTCAAACATTTAGCCTTTGGTTGGCATAGTTTTTCACTCTGCTTCTGTTTGTCTGTGTGAGAGTTGACTAAGATATACAGAATATTTTATGAACATATGGTAATAAAACCTCCTGCAACGTTTGATTGTAGTAATTCAAATGTGGGTGTCAAATGCCATAAGGAGGCTACTTACATTTTTAGTTATAATAACTGTTGAAAATAGTAATAATAAAGCCATAAATAAAGTGTCTAAACCTTCATTTAAAGTGATTTAGTCATTTAAATAAGCTACCACAAAAGTTATTTTAGTGTTATACTAGTATACATAGTATATTGTTTTAGCATAGTAGTACAGTAGGGAACTCACGCAGAGTTAGCCTAGCAGGTTTGAACTTCAGCATTCTATAAGTACTCCAGACCAGAGCTGGCTTTCCCAATGTTCCCAGGTGTTGCACTTTGACAACATTGTAGCTCCCTGAATTAATAACAGTTATTAATAACATTAATAACATGTCAAAGATAAAGTCACCGTTGAATGCCGTAAGATGTATAAACATATCACTCTGTAAGAGGTTTTACAAAAGAAAACAAGGGAAAAGTTCAGTGTATGTTCAGTCCTTACTAGTGCAAAGAAGACCAATGCTTGTGAATTATGATCCGACTAATATTTGGATCCAATAACAACAGCGCGCTTTCTTAGCATGCCTATAAACTTCAGTCAATCATTTCTAAGTATCTGGTAGTCTGCCGTTCTCATTCCCTCCATCTCTATGGAAGCAACAACTGCAAACATATCCGCATTTATATGCATATCTGCATGCATTTAATCCAAAGTCAAAGAGTCAGTCGCTTGCTGTTAAAGCACTGCTGCATCAGAGACTTCGATCATCAGGGGACTAATCCATCTCTACACTCATATTAATAAATCAGCAGGTGTTAATCTCACTCTTAGACTGTACATTTAACAAGCTAACACCCACTTTCAGTATATCCTATTTACTCATACATGCACGCGCATTTTAAAGGGATAGTTCACCACAAAATCTGTCTTTATTTTACTTACCCTCATATGAAGAGCTATTTCTGTCTATACATTGAAAGTAAATGGGATCCAAAAAAACACCGAACCCCGATGACTTTTATATTGTATGGAACCCCCCCCCCGCCTTTTTTTTTTCTCCGTTCCACAGAATTCTCACTTGTAATTGTTTTTCATGTAATAAAGGACCAGCCGACGGCTCTGTACAGAGAGGCTCCTAATTGGGTTACCAGTGGAGACCTGGTCTCTGATTGGTGGATTAAATTATTCTATTGTAAAACGGCCAGACAACTGACCTAGAGACGGTGAAATGTAGAGCGTCTCGTTTCTGTTGATTCAAACAGCTCCTGCACTTGTTATGTGTATATGTGTGGGCTATAGAGGAGATTTGGGTTGTCTGCTGTATATTGGTGGGCAGTCGATGGATTAAGGCCAAAACACAAGTGAAGAGACAAGCAACAGAGACACACGGAAGCAGAGAGGGGAAAAAAAACCAGAATGTTTGTGTGCCTGTCAGCACGTGATGTATCCTACATTCATAGATATATTCATTTTTATACTTTTTTATTTATGATGTTTATGATGTGATTCTGTGAAGAATCTTTTGCATCCATAGATCCTTTTCAATGCACAAAAACTTCTTTATCTAGTTTTTATGCAAACTATTACTAGAAAAATAGTTAGGTGCGGTGAGAATGACACCACAAGTGAGAGACGGTTGATATTTCTGCAAAAGTCACGTCAAACACCAACAAGAAGGAATATTTTAAGTTGTATTTAGAATATCATACTATTTAAAGTGATGAATTTATATTTTGCATTTTAGGAATGTAAAAATTAGGATTTAATTCATTATTTTTTAACTGTTTCTGAGTGAAATTTATTTCTAGCTAAACTACTTGACACATAACAAAAATAACTAATTTTAATTTTTCAAAGAAAAAAGTTTTAAACTGTTACCCTTAATATGAATCAATAAACAAAACCTGTAATTTCCTGCACTTTAATAAACAACACATCTGGGACACTGTTACATTCATAAATGAGATATTTCAAAAATTCAGCAGAAAAAATAACAAGCGTTTAGTTTGTGCTAGTCTGTCCCCACATCTAGTGATATGTTATCATTGCGAGGGTTCACAAGAGCGTTCTTGTGAGTGAATCAGTTTTCAGATCTGGTCTCTTCAGTTGTTAATCTCACCCATATAATCCTCCCCTTCTCAATCAATCTCTCTTATTCTTTTTCTTTCATCTCTCCCTCTCTTTTCGCATGCCTTTCACTCCTCCTGCTTTCTTCCCTTGCTGTGTTTTTGTTTTTCTTTGATCGAGTGATAGGATGTCCAAGATCTCTACATTTTTTTAGTCCATGTTTTTTATGTTTTATTTAACAGTACATTGTAGATTCTGACACATGCCAAAGGATAACATTTAGTGTATTGTTATTAAGTATTAAATATGAATGTAAATTATAATCAGTCATAAAATGTTTTTAAAAATGTGAATATTTGTTAAAAGTTTAATGTTATGAAGCCAGAATAAAGCCATTTAAAGAATTTTAAGGTTGATAAAGTTGGTTTTAATTTAAAGTTAGAAAAGAAGGTTTGATTAGTAAAAAAAGATGCAATGGAAAGCTGTGCTAATTTGGTATGCTGTGCTGTGTTTGGGAATGCAAGCTTTAAAAAACAAGGTGTGATGAATAATAGACCATACATAATACTCTTTCACCTTTTACTTCAGTACAGAGCCATAATCCTCTGAAAGCAGAGATACGGTCAGAAAATGATTATTACGATTACTGCTGTGTGAAAGGGTTTAAGAATGAATAAACTACAGACTGGGAAGAGTAAATGTGAGGGGAGCGCAGATGAAGGGAACAATTCTGTGTGTCTTTGCCGTTTTTTCAGCAATGAACAGTGATAACATGTTTGCCATTAATAAATGTTTTTTGTATGTTATGTAATAACTTTTGGCCTTGTTTTACAAGAACATACTCTGCTTCACAATGTCATGTTTAAAAGTGAAATCTTTTTATACCCCATTCTTTCCCCCAGTGACAGTCAAATCTCCTGCCCAGATCAAATATTTTAGCTCCCAATGTGCAGGCATCAGATAAATCAGATAAACATTTGAAACAGGCTTTTTTTGAATAACTTAGGGGTCCATATCAGGAGAATAAAACCATATCATGCCAGCTAGTAAGTAACATTGTAGTAAGAATTTCTAACATCATGTACTTAACTTAAAACAAAAAAGAGCACAACTCATGAACCAAAAAATAACCCAGACGCTACAGGATCCTGACATAATAGAGCAAAAGAAATGCTTAGGGTACCACATGCCCTTGTGACCAACTCACTCATTCATAACCACACAAAAACAGCTTTTGGAGTCAGAGAATCCATAAACATAATAAATAGGACCTGAAGTATAGCCTAAATGCATCATCATCAAGCACTCAGTAAAGAAAGTTTGCATAAACCCTGTTTGATATTAACAGCCTGTAGCTCATTGTCGTGCAGTGCTCAGCAAACCAAAACATTTGTTCAAATCAAGGCAATGACTGAAAACACAACAGCTCACAGATTATCCCAGCGCAACACAAAAACATGAATAAGACACAGCAGCTCGTACCTGACCAAAGACGGATGCCACAATGGGTCTGAGTTTCCTGCGCTCCGTCTCTACTCTGAGGGGCTCTGTGTCAGGGTCAGTGGGTGAGTTCAGACTCAGGGTTTTGGTTTTGGGCGGCCGTTTGAAGCTGCCACCGCCTGAAGAGGTGCTCCATCTCCTCAGCTTCTCTATCTTCTTCCTGAAGGACCCCTACATGGAGCAAAAGAGCAATTTATGATCTAAAGTTATCTCCAAGTATGAAATGCGGAGGCCAGGAATAGTTGTCACGTGAGCTATATATCAATAACCATTAGAATTTGAGGCAAGTACAGTTCTACAAATACTTGTCATTTTATTTATTTATTTATTTATTCTGTCCTCCCTTAAATTTTTGTGTTTTACACTATAATTTAAATGATTATACATTATTATATTATATTATGCAATGCTATAGGTTGGGGTCAGCAAGTTTTTGTTGCTACGTTGTTAATAAAGCATTATGTTTTTTCATAAAATAAAAATACAAATTTACAGCATAACATTTAAATTGGCATTAATAAGAAATGTTTCTTGAACATTAATTCAGAGTAATTAGAATAACAATCATAGTAATTTTAATATGGCTCATGATGCTGAAGACTGGAGTAATGATGCTAAAAATTCAGCTTTGAATCACAGAAATACATTTTATTTTTAAATATATTGAAATAGAAAAGAGTTATTCTAAATTGTAATAATATTTAAAAGTGTTGTTGATTTTACTGTAATTCAGTCAAATTAATGCAGCCTTGATAAGCATAAGAGACTTATTGTAAAAATAAGTAGGACCCTAAACTTTTTAATGGTAGTGTTTATATATTGAATATTATTGTATAATTTAATTTTTATTTTCTGTTTGTCAGATCTTTAGTGTTTCATGATTTTTTTTTTTTCATGAGTTTTTATTTTGCTGAAAAGCATATGGTTAATAGTAGTTCATACAGTAGCATGACAACACACAAATGTGAACTGTTTAATTGCAATATTGGGTAAATAGTGAATGAACAGGTTTCGATGTACAGAAACCCTAATTGCACTAAAAAGTGTGACAACCAGCCCAGGTCTTTCTGATGTACCTCAAGCCTTTTCATTACAATATATTGTTCATTATACATAGTGTCAATCCACCAAACTTAAGACATTTTCAATCATCCGTGCTCCATCTCATAGGCTAAGGCTCAAAGATCACATACCTTTTTGACAATCTTGTCTTGAGGAACCTCAATGGTTTCCATGCTGCCTGCTTCCATTGACATCTTTCTCTGTGACGACTGATGAGCATTAATGCTTTTCTATGGCTGTGTCTTTCTTCTTCTCAATTCTGTCTGTTTAGATTCTGTTGCAGAAAATTACATTGAGTATTTCAATCTCTGGGAATCACTCGCCCCTCCTCTCTCTCTCTTCCCCCCTCATCATTCACTCTCTATCTTTTCTCTCTAATACTCTCGCTCTCTCTCACTCATTCATATGTAGGTTCTCTGTCTCCTCCTCCTTTGCTGTATAGATGCTCTGAGTCAAGTAAATAAAACAAATAGGCCAAGTTCCCATTTCCAGACACAAATACGTATTCATTCATAAACAGCAATACAAGAAAACTTGAATTCTTTTGATTTTATTTTAGTCAATAATTCCCCCGAACTCTTTTTTAGTGTCATTTCATATCTCAGTCTTACCTTTTTAGTTGAGGCAAACTATTAAAAGCAAATTAAAATGAATTTTTCTCATTCCCACAACAACACTATATTTATTTCTCTCATCAGACAGTAGGTAGTGTGTGATTAGACAGTAGACAAGGAGAAACGTTTCATCTCTCATTCTTTTTCCTGATTTACATCTGATTTAATCCTTTATCCTGTCTCCTGCTCTCTCACAAAATCCTCTTACACGTTCATGTTCTTGTCTATAATTTTCCATCCTGTATTTCCACCCAACACCATTTATTTATATTTGTCACATCTATGTGGGTTATTCGAAATGAAGTCAATAAGTTCTCTAAAACCTTTTGTTGATGCCTCCAAGAGATTGTTTTATATGGAATACTTATATAATAATTTTACATGATTAATCAGTTAATGATTAGTTATTTGTAGCAAAAAAGGAATTATCTTTTAATTGTACTGCTGTCTTTATCACTTCTTTGGATGTTTTTGTGTTTTTTTTTCAGACAAATATTACAAATCTAATACAAAATCTTCTTAACAACCCTCCTGGATGCATCTTCTGAGGTCAGACCTCAATCATAGACCAGATGTCCTGACAAGCAGAAGTTTAAATAAGGAGGTGCGAGACTCACATTCCACAGCAGTGCTTTTGTTTGTAGGTGATGATTTCGTGATATAGCCTACTTCACACGCACAGCCCACACAACATTAAAAAGGGGGAATGAAGAAAAAATCTGATCCCTATCTGCGTTGTACATTTAGTTCTGAGCTCGAGAAACGTATGTCACATTCACAGAGATGCTAGAGATGTATTCGCAAGACGCTTAATTTAAAAATAAGCCTTTTTAACAGCTATGGAAAGAATATGTAAACGTGGCCTCGCTAATGATGTATGTGTCCTTGAACACGTACGCTCCGGTGTAAAGCGCTACTTGATTTGCCTGGTTCCTCATTCCCTTTGTCCTAGAGTGCTCAGAGTAGCTGCAAGCTGCTAGTGACGCATGCATGGAGTTTTAATACCACTAAGAGCATCTGTTTCATACTGTTACAGCACAGAGCTCACTCTTTTACAGCTTAAAACGTGAACTGTTCCGTCTGTCCACTCTGCGCTCCATCCGTTCAACAATTTCTACGTTTTTCCCCTCTCACATGATCTCTTGCTAACTACAGATGCTTATTAAAAACTGGGTCAATGCACATGGAGCATAATACTGTGGAGGTTTTGTACAGGACAAAAATAAGCCATATTCAAATAATAATTGCTATAGATTTTGTATTTTGACTGTGATGGGAATTGAGGAAGAAATATCTGAGATCCTGCACTGTTTCAGATCACTAATCAAGTCCGCGATTCATAATGTTGATCATGTGATATTTGTTTTGTACAGATGGTCAGATGTTCTTGCTTCCATTAAAACATAAGTTGCTCTTTAAATCAACCAAATCATCCTGGATAACAATATCATTAGGTTTTACACAAACTTGTGTTCATGCAACTTGTGTGCTGTAGAGTTCACAATAATCAAAATCAAACTTTTTTTTTTTACCATATGCATTTGTCTGTTTCTTTATTCTGTGGAATGCAATGCATATTAATTATAGTAGATAATCCAAACTTTTAAATGCAATTAAAGTGAATGGCAACCAAAGCCATCAATCAGATTTTAAGTGTTTTTCAACTAAAAAAAAAAAAAAAAAAAAATCAAGAAAAAATTAATCACGTGAGAATTTAATTCATTCATTAACACTCACCCCCAAGTTATTCTAAATCCATAAGACTTTCATGCATCATGGTTCTCTTGTGAATGCGCATTGACGACCGACACAGAAGAGATTGTTGAAGTCATTATTTTTATTTTCTTTGCACCCAAAAGGTATTCTCGTATCTTCATAACATTGCGCTTAACATTACTGTTTGGGCAAAGGGGCCAAATGTGTCAGTTGCATTGCTGTCATAAAGCTCTTGGATTTCATCAAAAAAAAAAAAAAACATCTTAATTTGTGTTTTGAAGATGAACCAAGGTCTTATGAATGTGGAACAACATAAAGGTGAGTAATTGATGAAAGAAACCCTTTAAATTATGGCCTGTTCTTCAAAGTCATGGCTTATAGTATATGGCTTCATAGTAAAATGTTGCATTAATATTATATTTACTTGTTTTATAGCCTACCATTTTTTGTTCACTTCTAACAGTTTTTCAGCCTCTGGTCACCATCTACTCTTACAGTATGAAAAAGAGCAGCAATAACCTTCTTTCTTTCTTCTTTCATTTTGTGTTTCACAAAACAATATACAAAATTCTGAAATTCACATGGTTTTATTTTTCTTTTACACTTAAGTTGCTATTCTGATCATGAAACAATTTGTATAAAATTATAAAAGATTGGGAACTAGTAAAACTTGTATCATATACATTTTTGTTTCTATTTAGTTTTCTAAGTTGTGTGTCTGATCACTATTCTAGTTAAATATTGTGTTTTTCTTGCTAAGACAAGCTCCGAGCAAAGCACAAAATATGTCGATAAAAAGCTTTTAGACAACATTCATATTTTCATGTCTCATTTTGTCCAATCTGTATATAGTATGAAATTATAGATCACAAACAAGATTGCAAATAAATGTTTTTATTTGTGTGGCCTGGCCTGGGTTACAAAGAGCAGTTATTTGAGTATGTATAAAAGCACAAATCTTGCATTCAAATGCATTTATTTCCAACAATGTAAAAAGCAAATATTTGTATAAACATAAAACAATGCTTGAGAGAACAGAAACAGGAATATGGGTCATGTTGGCTTGTGTGTGTTTAAAGGGGCTTTAGTTTTGAGTTCATTTGTGTTTACCAGTGACAGGGACATACTCTCTTTAATATTCTCAAAATCACAACAACCTCAGAGGTAATCCAGCAGGAGCATAGCTCAAATCAAACCCATTGTAGCAAAGAGACGCAGAAAAGATAAAAGCTTAAAAGGCCATCCCATGACTGTGACCTCTGGTTGGTAAACTGTAGTTCACTCAGAAACATTATTTGCCAATACCAGGATATGATATTCCACACCATAAAGTCACATTTTGTTGTCGCTCTCTCCCTCATTTGTGGGGCAGTTTTTAAAGCCAGAGAGCTTGATGGAGCCATGTATGCCATGCTGGATGCGGTCTATGGTTGGAGAGCTTGGTGAAGAGGGGAACAATGAATTCTTTTTCTTTATCCTGTCTGTAACCCATACTATGGGTCCAGCTTCCTCCACCAGCCCCTCGAAAAGAGCCTCCAAACTTTGGCGGATCCGAGTGCAGAAGTTCGGACAGCTAAATGTGTAGATAATCGGGTTCAATACAGAGTTCAGGAAGGTGAAAGTGGTCACCACAGGTAAGTACACCTCCACAACCTCCACAATCTCTGTCTTGTAGTGAGCCATCACCTCCAGCAAGCAGAAGACGTGGTAGGGAACCCAGCAGAGAATAAAGGTTGCGATCACTGAGATGACCATCTTCATGAAACTTTCTGAGAGTCGAACGCTGTTTTGTCTGCCTGGTGAAGACAAGCTGCGGAAGAATTTCAAGGATCTCTGTTTGCCATTGCTCGCACCCTGTCTTTGCCTCTCGAGCCTCTTCCTGCGAGCTCGCATTTCAAGAACAATGGAAGTGTAACTGAGGGCAATGACAATCAGAGGTACGACAAACGCCAGTAAGACTTTAGACACTGCTGTGGCTTCCTGACGCACCTCACAGTCTCTGTCCAGTGTGTTTAAAGAGGAATAGAGTGCAAAATTGTGATAGCAGAGTTTGCGGCCATCCTTCTTTTTCACTACGGAACGGAACATGAAGTACGGAAGTGCATTAAATGCTGCCCAAGCCCATCCTAGACTGCAGATCTTCCATGCTGCTGACACAGTGCGATGGTTCTGGGTCCAAACCGGCTTAGTCACCATCAAACATCTGTCCAACGATATTACTGCCAGCAGGAAGGAAGAAACAAACATGTTGAGGTAGAAAATGGAGGACTGGGCTGCACACAAAGCGCCACCCAACTCCCAGCTGTGGTTCATCGATAGGTAATGAGTGAAAAGCGGCAAGGTTAGAGTGGTTAGGAAATCCGACAGCGCCAGATTGAGGACCCATACTGCAGCCACCGTCTTGCGGCGAAGACGGAAACCAAGAACCCACAGCACCAGTCCGTTTTCCAAGATCCCCAGAGTGGATACCACACCATGGACACTCACCACTGCCAGGTTAATGCTAGAGTCATTATTTAAGCTGTGAGAGCTCATTGTTTGCAGAAGAGGGCAGTGGAGCTCTGAGGTTGGTCTGAGGGTGGAATTAGGAGGAAATGAGGAAGTCATTGCTGTCACAAAAAAGAGAAAAATGTTTACATTTTAGTACAGCCTTCTGCAATGAAGCATAGATCAATAAAACCTTTCTTTGTGTGTGTTTTACTTTGAAGTTGCAGATCTGTAGGATCTTCAACCAGGTGTTGTATTGCAAAAGGTATGCCTTTGTACATAAAGAGTCCATATTAGTACCTAAAAGTGTACATTTGGAATAGCTACCGCCTTACCTTTTTTTGAATTTATGTGACTATTATGCTCATCAGTCAAATTTATTTGATTAAAAATACAGTAAAACAGTAATACTGTGGAACATTAGTACAATGGGTGTAAAATGTATAGACATCACAGTTAAATCTGCAGCTTTTTGAGATTTATATGTTAAGAATTTGAAAGCAGTGACTTTCTAAAGAATAGGGTATCTGTCAAAAATTGATGGGAAAAAAAGAAAACATATTAGGCTGCCAAGAGGCATATACCGTGGCATTAAAGGAGCTGCATGTGTGGAAAGTAATGGTCACTTGCTGCACATGACAACTACATCCTGTATTCTCTGTAATTGAAGAAACGGAAGACAAAATCATGTGGCAAAACATTTTAGCATTTTAATAAACCACACTGAACTTTTGAACTAAAAGTCTGCTTCTCTTCAGCTGGGGCAAGATAGAAGCAATTGTAATCTTAAGTTGAATTCATAATATTTTATTTGACCTTTGGCCATCTATGGTTAAGAAAATAAGAAGAAAATACCTTTATAAACATATTTGTTTACATTTCATTTATTTC
>JAUMHP010000040.1:18676783-18687623 GCA_032361065.1 Enteromius trimaculatus
ATGATTAGGAAAAGGGCCATCAGCTGTGTATGATTACTCGTTTAGCGATCCTCTCGAAATTATGTTTAAACATTCATGTAATTATTTAACAATGCAAATTTATTAAATGAATAATATAATCATGCAGTTGATGCTATCATGGTTATCATCAACATCTTCCTCATCACTGTTTTAAAATGAGCAATTTAATAATTTTTTACCCTAATTTGCAAGCAAGTTTCTGATATAGGCACAAAATCAAATCAAGTCAAATATATTCTATTTAAAGAAATCCATTATTAATATCATAATATTATAGAGCATAACAAAACTGTGGTTAGCATCAGGAAAGAAACGTTGCAACTCATCAAATGTCAGATTTAGACAAATAAATGATTAAGTAAATACATAAAAAATATAATAATATAATCAAATAAATATTATACACAATATAAACAAATAAAAACTTGGACTTTTCTCCAATAAATGCAAAGATGCATTAAATTGATCAGCGCCAGTGAAGCCTTTATAAATTAATTATTACTTTTAAACATTTTTAATATAGCCGTCATCAAAAATCTTAAGGTTTCCACACATTATCATTTATTTATTTATTTACTTAATTAACAAACACAAATGCTTTTTTATTATTACAGTTTCAAAATGTAATAATACTTTTTCGATAAATGCAGCCTTCGTGATCATAACAGATTTCATTCAGAAAATTGTATACCCCAAATATGTATATGCATGTATGATTCATTATGGGCATTTTCAGGAGTGTGTAACTGGCTTGTGTCACAACTACAGTGCTCATCAAGGACAGCATATTAACATTTGTATCATTGTAATTAAGAGTGTTAAACAAGGGTTAACCTTTTAATGTAATGACGTTATGATGTCTCAATAAATAAAATATGAATAAAATGAATAAATACATACATACTCCCAGGTACAGACAGATACACTGCCCACAAAAAACTATAATATTAGGTTACATAATCAGACATGCTGCGTCTTTAACCAAACCACTTAGCTGGTGACTATGTGTTAAAAATGGAAAGCATAGTTTTTTTTTTTTTAAATATATTGGCTGGTTGTATTATAGTGCCATCTACTGGAGTATTAAGGTTCCCAACAGTTTAGAAGTGAAAAAGGTCACCACAGCTGAAGAAACACAAACCATTGAGTCTGGTTCTTCAGTCTGGTTTACTCAGCCCCTAAACCATGTAATTACTGAATGGAGATGACCACACTAACTACCATAATTACTGTTTTGAAGAGAATGATTCAATCTTGTTTTTTCATTCTCAGTCAGACAATAATTTGTCTCTTTACCTCACAGAGCAAACAGCTCTCCATTCCGCCTGCTTATTAGTCTGAACAGCTCAATCCTGATCCTGGCACTGGTGCATCTGTTCTGTTTCTGTCACGCACTAAATCTTTTAGTGACTTTGTATAATATCATAATGATAGTTCTCGTCTCATCAAACAAACACACTGTACATATACTCAAACCCAGACAATGAATTAATGAAAACAATTAGCATTTGACCATAATGACACATGTCTATATACGATGCGGTACAGACAAATTGAGACGCATGACACATTGTATGTGTCACAACTACAACCTGATATTAAAAGAGGGCATGCACCAGTTTAAAAGCAAACGGGTAAAGGCGCTAATAGTTAACACTTCTGCTCTGCCTTGAATGTACTTATATTTTCTCCAATATTCTGCATTTATTGACTGTAGCATGAGTAGTGTATATATACAGTAACAGTAAAGAGTGTTTTAAATTATATATGTAAGTGCATCTTTCTGTTTTTAGTATATGTTTATTCTCATTGATTTTTCTTCCACAGATTACCAAGATGACGTTTCAGGCCATCTTTTCCATGGCTAGTCTTCTCAGCATTTGCTCTTGTGCTCCTGTAAGTCTTCATCAATACATTCATGTTTTCAGTTTAAATCAGTCGTAACAAAACTGTTTGTGTCTCACAGATCTACCAGCCACAAATCGGAATAATTGCAAGTAACAGCAATGAAGTACGTTTTTTGTGAAGTTTTGTCAGAAATGATATATTAATCATTATATATTAAATTCTATCATTTGAACATCCGGTGTGAATAACTTGCATATATTTGATTGAAACACATGAAAAGCAGTCCTGTTGCAAAATGTTACTACAGATTAAAAGAATGTTTTCTGTCATGCTCACAATTACTTGTTTCTTTGTAGGTTTTGCGTTTCAATGGACTCACTCTGGCAGGTGTGGGTTTGGGTCCGGCACAGGTAAATCAACTTCCAGGCACTGAAAAAACGAATATGTAGCTAGCTTGAATTTAAAGGTAAAACCAAGAATAAAATATGACAGCAATATATAATTTCTAAACCTGAAATGAGAAATTGCTTGGTGCTGTTCTGCTGTTAGCCTATAGTATGGTGCTTGAAGGGGAAATCTCTGCTTTCTTTCTCCTCAGGGAACTGCATTTTTCCCTCCCTTCCTGATGCAGCAGCAGCCCCCACAAGTGCTCAACTTTAACCCTGCGATGCAGGGACCCTTCCTACCTCCTCAAATAAACCAGCTGAACCCAGCACAGTTGCCCCCGTTGCAGCAGGAGCAGCCTATACCGGGCATCATTCCCAACAATGGCTTACCAGCACAGAACCTTCCCCCGGTACAGACAGACTACTAGGGGAAAATCATACACTTCTGGATTTTCTTTTATCTATTTGTTACCCAGTTTTTAAGATTTTTGGAGAATAAAAAAGTCATATTTTGTTTTTAGGGCTTTCCGTTCTTCCTGACTAATCTATATCCTCTGAGGAACACTCCTGTAAGATTTACACCAAACCTGAACACTGGGCCAAGTATTCAAACCCAGGACAACATGCAACCAATTCAGCCAATGCAACCAATGCAACCAATACAACCAATGCAGGTATTGTAAAGACTCTTTTTTTTACAGGCAAAGATGCATTTTTATTTTACAAAGAAAACAAATTATATGACAAGTGCATTATCTCCATGTAGGAAACAACAAACATGCATTTTTATCTTACACATCTAAAAAATATTATATGTACTTATTATAATTTTGTATACATCATTTATAATCAATATTATTTATATTAATTAATAAATATTTCATATTTGATTTAATTACATTAATCACATTAGTCTGATTTAAGGGACTTGTATTTGAATTTTTAGAATTTGACAATTTTAAAGAAAACGTTTCACATTTTTCAGAGCAGGGGGAAGCCAGACCTGAAGGTTACGTCTGCTCCTGATTACCGTGGTGACCGGCCCGGTCCTGGAACTGGAGAGGTCTTTTGTTAACACGTTAATAACCAAACATGATTGGGCTAAAGAATTAACATAGAATTTGCAGTTTGTTAACCAACCCTGTCTCTGACAGGGACATCCTGGGTTCCCACTGTTTGAGCCATAGGCTCAGAAGACTTTATTAAAAAGGTATTAAACGTTTTCTAAATTATATATTCTAATAGGATATCATATCAACTAATTGATCAGAATGTAAATTTGTTGTTGATTTTCTAGATATCCCAGCATGGAGACCCCTCACAGGAGACAATTTTGTTCAACATATCCATATGTTAAAAATAAATAAAAGATGCTCTATTTATTTTGTCTAAAGTAATTTTTTTGTGTGTGTTGAAAACTCTCCTTTTTACTCCTCCTGAGGCTTGATTAGGAGCAGTACTCGTGTATTAACTATTAAGAATACAAGAATACACTTCAGAGACAAATCAAAGTCACAATTTCAATGGTAGAAGTTTTATTGAACAGATTCTCAAGAGTAATGATTAAAGAAGAAAATCTGCAAATTAAGAGTGAACATCTGTAAATATGCATTAAGTAGCAATAAAACAACAACAAACAAAATCTGCACATCAAAATTCTATAGCTGAGTTATATTATAGCTGGATGTCCATCTGTGGAAAAAGAAAAAGAGGTCATTTAAAGCCAAAATAAAGTTTTTAAACCAGGTACAGCAATCTGCCTTACCCGTGTGATCATTTTACATGGTCCCGTGATCACTTTTAGACTCCGCCTGGAGAATCAGAGGCAAAGCAATGTTGAATAAAATAAAATAAGATAAGATAATCTAAAATGTTTGCTCAAATACCAGTCACTCTTAATTTAAAATACTGACCTTCATGAATGCAGGGAGCTGTAAAGACAAGTTATAAGATGACAATGAAACAAGTGCAATTACACAAAAAATTATTTTAGGTACTGGCAGAGGTCTATAATGCAGTGTTACTGATGTGATCTTAGTAAATATTACTGATTACTTACAAGCTGTGTAATGCCATATTCAAAGGAGATTTTTTGCTGTAGGGAACAAACATACAGTACAATAGACCGGTGTTTAAAAAAACAATATTTGGTGCCCAGATATGCAATCATAGACTCCTGATGAATATGATATGACTCACCGTTGCAGTTGGGTTGTAGATGAGCTTCACATAAGGCTGTTAGATATGAAAAGTGTTTTTGCAGAATTGGTAAACTGAATTTAAATGTACTTTTAATGTTACTTTCTTTAATATGTGTTAAAAACTTTCTATTTATGTAATGTATATTTTAAGCATGGTGAATGAATAAATTATAGTGCCTGTTACCTGAGGGCCATAGAGGGAGAAACCCTGACCGTACTAGACATGACAAAAAAATTTATGAATTAATTGCACAATAAAGAAATGGAAACTATTTTACAAAAAAACAACAACAACCTTACCCCTAGTTCCTGAGGTCTATTCACTCCACCCTGTAAATATGTCACAGACAGTATACATTTTACCAATATGAAATATTATTATATCTGTAAGAGAAATTCTGGGTACAACTTCATTACCTTTTTTGGTGGCTGCATCTGCCCTTTACCCTGGATAGAAACAAATTATTATCATAAAACGTCAACCTTTACTTTCTAATTACTAATTTTATTTACTAATTGTCTGTTTACATTATAACTCTCATTATATATCTTCAATCCTTTAAATTAAACTAAGTATGACATCAAAAAGAAAATTAAATTGCAAATGGAGCATAACAAAGTATTATCTTTAGACTGTTTCATTCACTTACTTTTGGCAAGAGGAACACGTTCTCTCCCTGAAACAAAAGCAAACATTACTTTGGATTTTATCTGCTGCATGTTATATCATAAAATACAGTTTATTTGGTTAACTGATGTCAATTTCCCTAATATGGTAGCATTACCTCCTTTAGATGGAAAGCACTGATATTCTGTTAAAGAGAAAACATATTTATTTGTTTATTTATTGTTGCATTTTGATACATGTATTTTATCTCAAAATATTAAAGTATATTTCTATTTCTGGGTACAAAACAACAGAATCGTAAGCTTCACGCACCTGTAAAGTGACATTTTCAGCCTACGTTTATCCAAATAAAACAATAAAAATAAAACAGAAATTAGAGAGTTCATCGGCTCATGACATGTATAGCCTTTAGTTACATCGTCTATATCTTACCTTGAAGATTGGAACGAACTGCCTGTTATCCTAGAAAATGAATCAAAATGAACACAATCAATAACAGCTGAACATAAAACCCTGTTTATTCCATAACTGAATTTGTGAAATGAATATATTAGTAGTATGAGCTTACCATCATGTTGGGACTCAAAGGTTTTCCAAAGAGTGGATTCATTTGATTCTCTTTACCCCCATCTCCTGGAGCTTGTGTTGGGAGCATCGGCACCCTTTCCAGCTGAAGGTATTTACAGTAACAACATTAATAATTCATTTTCATATTTTAGGAAATATGAAATTTCTCACATTAAATATGTAATGTTCTTTGTCCCAAGGACAATGGCACTTTTTTTATGTCTTCAAGACTGTAAATGAACTCAGGAAACTTAAGTCTCTAGGTATTAAATGTGCAGTCTAACATACTTTATCAGAGGGTCTACCAGCTCTCCCATTCCTCTGTGGTTTTCTGACTCCTCCCCATCTCTGCCAATAAACATATGATGTTTATTGTACTGCATAATCATTGCAAACTTCACAAAAGTAATAAAAATGTAGCTTACCCTGGCCCATCCATTTTGACCAGGGAACACTGGATCTTGTTCAAATGGAGAGCCTTTGGATGGATCTTGTGCGTGTCGTTCAAGTCCATCTGGATACACCGGGCTCACTGGATCTGGCTGTAGTGAGCGTCAGCTGACATTTTGAAGCAAAACGACCTTACATAATTATAAATAAAGTACTTACCAAAACTGGACGTCCAAAACTCTTCTCCCATCTGAGCCTGATTGGAGTTGGCTGAGGTACTTCTGGAGCTGGTATATATTGCTCTCCATTCACTGGGCTAACTTGATCCCAATGGTCTCTGTCATTGGGCTAATAAAAAGCATTAATGCATTAAAAGTTTGCTGTGACGATTAATTGTATATAAAACCAGGATACTAATGTACACTGATAAACTGTATACCCAAAATATCAGAATGCTGCTACTCACTTGAGCTATCACAACAACACACAATGATGCCACTAGAAACCACATTGCTTCTTTAGGATATATAAATGCAATTTTCAGCATGAAATCGAAATGAAAAAGCAGCCGAATCAAAGTCTCTGACTTCTCAAAGTCTATGCCTGTGTCACATTGGTTGTGCTTCTCTCTTTATAAGGGCCATTTGTTGAGCAACCGTCACTGTTGTTGTGGATCATTTGTTTTGAACAAGGACTAATCAATTGTTAGAGAATTGTTCCTAAAAATACTAATAGAAAGCTGAAGTCATTTAAGGTGGTCAAAATATAAGGGCATGTTGTAGTCCATTCAAGCACTTCATAACAATTACAAAATTCTTGCTTCAAAGGATTTAAGTGTATGGCCTTTAATTCTTTCTCTATTGCAATATCAGTCAGACAGATTAAAGAAGCCACAGGAGTGTCTTGTGTAGGAGGGAATGCACGGATTGCTACACTCATTTGTTGCCTCGAGCCCACCTAATGTTTTAGGATTGCATTTAGCAACAGCAGTCAGCAAATGATGCATTAACATAACAAAGGGGTGTGATATCTATTGCTGTATTTAAATCTTCAGGCTGTTCAAATTATTATTATATTCCTAGGCATCAGAGGAATAAATATTCTTTATTTGTGCTGCTTTGGAGAATCACACTGTGTGCCAGAAACATGAAGACCTTAATCTTATGCGCATGTCTTTTTGGTCTGGCTTTCCAGGTAGGTTTAAAAACTATATTTTAGCATTTAATGCACTAGTTGCATGCTAAAAATGTGACAGTGATAACATTGATTTTTTAATTATTATTTTTTTATTACAATTAGGCAGAAGTTCACCAGCGCGTGGCTCGCTCATTATCCAGCTCGGATTCTGATGAGGTTAGTCCAAACATTTGCTCAAAGGTTTAAAATGTACAATTCAAGATAATGTTTTAATTGCTTGTGTATCTGTCTTAATGTCTCTTATCAGACAGGAGGTTTTTTCCCCAATCTGGGTCAGCGTTTCCCGGTTCTGAGCTACGACCAGCTCCTTCAGCTGCTGGAACTTTACTCTAGAACTGTCCCAAATCCAGCCCCTGCCCCGGTGCCAGCTACCCCCGCTGCCCCATCCACTACCCCAAACCCAGCGCCAACCCTCGCACCCATCATAGTACCCTAAAGGCCTGCTGCTTTATTGAGAAAAATTAAAATGTTTTTTTTCTGTTTACATGACAGTGTCTAAATAATAATCGGAACAGACAGTGATATCAGTCTGTCTATTTGAAATAGAATAAATAGTAGAAATCAAAAGCAAGTCAACACTTTCTGGACAGCCTAGAACTTTTGAATAATTGCTACACAAGTGCAATTTATATGGGAGATAAAAACTGTCAATAGATTCATTTGTTGTTGTTCTCAGTGTACTTCAGCAGTTTATTACCATTAAAACAAATTTGCTTTTATCCGTTGTCCTGCCTGTGTGTGTGATTCAATATCTTGGATGTTAGAAGCTTTAATTTGTGAATAAAAACATGACTACATTTCATTTCATAGTATATAAAGTGTTAGAATCACAAAGAGGGAATAGGAAAAAGAGGGAGCAGTATAATAAATGTGTGTTTATAGAGATAAAGTAACAAATAAATAATAAAGTAACAAAATATCAAATGAAATGAGTGAGTATAGGAGTGATGTCACTAACAGATGCAAATTTTGCAAGTTTGGACCAAAATATTACAAACATGGCTAACAAAGGATGTTCTGGCATTCAGACACCATATTTAATTTATTATGATTTATTGATTTTAATGACAACAACCAGAAAATCTGATAATAAAATCTGAAAATCGGACTCTTGTGGCTCATTATATGACAAGCACTGTATTATCAAAGATTAAGTTTAACTGTGCTGAAATAAACTTTTGAAGGCAACTGCCAATAACTTAACACAAAAAAAATATTAAACTATTATTATATTTTTTTCTTTGTGCTAATATTATGATTATTACACTCACAACCCCCTACAACCACCTGTGCTCAAACCATAACACAATAGTTTATAACTCAATATCTATCTATCTATCTATCTATCTAAAATTCTATTTACTATGCATGTGTATCTGTTAGAAAAATGCCGTGGAAAGAACTGATAACAACAGCATCATCCATCATGCTACAATAATATTCATTTTTCACAACTCAAGTTATTACATAATATAACATAATCTTATTTAACATAGTCTAATTTTTGTCACAATCATGATATGTCAATTCAATCATTATAAAGAGTTTCCCACTGATTTTAGACATTTTTTTTTAGAAATATTCCAGTAACTTCTGACATTCTATATGTTTTATAAGATATTAAACGCCACAAATGAGGAAGGTTGTTATTTATAATCAAAGCATCTCAGTCACATCCAGCCCTAAGGTGTGCCTTAATCTTTTGTTTTGTTTATGTGTTGCATAAACTCAGTTTAAGTATGTGCACAATTAATATACCATAAAAATGCAACGTGTGACTCATTTTCCTATTTCCCAATTGCTGAGTAAAGTCTAAGTTGCTAAATACTATGCATCACTTTTTTTTTCCTCAAACGTGTCACTGTGTCACTTCTGCTGATTGGCCAGCTGCGTGTCAATAATGTATATATAAAGCATATATCGCTGCTGTTTTGATGTCACACAGTCTTTCAAACATTTGGCATAAAGGTAAGAGGCAAAGGTAGACTAAATTAACAGCATTTACTTTTATATATATTCAGTCATTTAGATATTTTTTCTACAATGTGATTTTCACACTTTCTCTATTAGATCAAAACCGAACTTGTTAAGAACCATGAAATCGTTCCTCATCATTGCTTGTGTCTTTGGACTCTGCTGTGCTGTGCTAGTGAGTATCATTTTCTTTTATTTGCATGTTGATGTGATGTTATATGCAATTTTACCACCACATTGTTCTGCAACGTAATTTATAATAATGCTAATGAAATGATGACTGTGATTAATATACAAAACAACAAATAATTTTCCTTTTTAGGCAGAGGATGAAGAACTTCGTGAGAAGCGCTCATCAAGCCGTTCTTCAGAGGTAAATTTGGAATTATTAAATCATTAATGAATAATTTTTTGGCTTCATCCTGAATCTGTTGCGCACGTTTGTCTTTATTTTGAAATATGTAGACTCTTTTTTTAAACAGAGATCTTTCATGTTCTACTGATATTTCTACAGAGACAGCCTGGAGGCTTTTTCAACACATTTCCGCGTCCCTATCCCTACCCATACTTCCCCCCTTACCAGCCTCAGCCTCTGCCACAGCCTCTGCCTCGGCCTCCAAACAACAATGCTCTCCTCAGTCTCTTGCCATTCATCTTAGCACAGTTGGCATCCCCTGCTCCGGCACCGGCCCCCGCACCGGCCCCAGCCCCTGCTCCGGCCCCTGCCCCAGCTCCGGCTCCGGCGCCGGCTCCGGCTCCGGCTCCGGCTCCGGCTCCAGCTCCTGCCCCTGGTGGGCGATAAGGCACCAGTTAAAACTGTCTGAGCATGAGTTTAAATGACTTGATGCTCTTGCTCTTGGTATTTTAAAACAAATAAACTTTGCATCACTTAATCATGCATTTGTGTTTGTGTTATTCTTTTAAATGCATAGGAAAATGCACAGTATCAGATTTTTTATTTAAGATATAGCAGCTAAAAAATGTACAATTTTCCAACAGATAATAGCCTAGCCTTTTCATTTGTTTTGAGCAATATTCGAAGTAGAGGTCTTCAGAGGTCCAAAAATCCCTACCTCAACCTAAAGAGACCCGTAAATGTGCTGGACGGAACTAATGCACAGTGGTGGAAATGGACAAAATTCACTGAGGGGGACTCATTGTTGGGGGGTGTGGGGGATTTTTAATTAAATACATCGGATGACTTGTCGGCACACTTTATAATCTAAAATTTCATTTCATTTTACAAATTAAAGATCTGTATGTTTGTGAATCTGCACGTTATAATGTAAGAACCATTAATGACCCCTATGTTTGATAAAAAAAGATTGATCAGATAAATGACAGAATGATTTCTTAAAAGAAAATAATAATAATAAATAAATAACTAGAATGATTGTGTCTCTAACTGGTCTGCTTAGCTAAAAATAAGAGAATGTTCTGGAAAGATATTTTGTGATGGTACAATGAGGCGTCGCTCACTGGCGGATCTCTGGAGGGAGTGTAGATTGGTGGCAGTGAGTGGAGGTAAGCAGGCGTCGAGCCTGTGGCTGTTCCATATGCAAGCATCAATGTCTTGAATTTGATGCACGCTGCAATTGGGAGCCAGTGCAGGGAGATGAAGAGAGGTG
>JAUMHP010000040.1:18687723-18701261 GCA_032361065.1 Enteromius trimaculatus
CTGGAGATGACCAGGGCCTGGATCAGGAGTTGTGTGGCTTGCTCTGTAAGAAAGGGCCTGATCTTTCTAATGTTGTGCAAAGATTTATTCATAAACAAAACAGCGCTGTGTGAGACTAGATTTACTTTTTAACTTTTGTTGAAGAAATAGAGCAAACAACAGTGTTCCTAAAATGTTAGTTACTTAATATTAACTTTTTAATAAAAAATGTATAAAACTGTTTATAATAAATAAATACATTTTCTCTTTGCAAACTTGCTCTCTTCACGATCTCAGAAACTATCATTTAATGAATACAGCTCTCTACACCATTGTTAGTTACGTCGTCTCTACACTTTGTTACCATGATTGACAAACACTGCAGTCTGCTCTGCAGATCTGTCCTGTAAGGAGCACGATGTGCAGTAATAGAGAAGCATTTTTTGTCTGCAGGTTTTATAGCAAAAGAGGGTATCATGCAGCGAAATTATAAACACAGCACTATGTTAAGGTGCAGAACTGGGACAAAGAGTATAGACGCTTATATACTTTTTGCTGTTTTGCTGGGATCACATTCATAGTCTTTTGAATGGATAAAATATAGAAGTCAATTTAATTTCAAAATAAGCCTAACCATTTGGAAGGAGCTCCTCCTATGACACCTAGTGGTCATCTGTGGTCATATGAAACTTAAAGGAGGAATTCACTGGTATAGCACGAGACTTTAAAGGGGTCATGCAAACAACAGCTTATATGATTCTTTAAGTGCCTTAATGGAAAGTTTGTTATATAGTTTGTTTTAAAATTTCTCAAAGAGAGTGTAAAAACCGCTCATTTTCCCCTGTCAAAAACAGCTCTTTTGAAATCACTCTGTTTTGTGTACTTCCCCTTTAAATCTCCACGAGTTCCGCTGACCTCTTTTCCGAGGCGCTCTCGGAGGATTCATAGTGAAACTTGCTAATTAACACATTATTAGGAAAGGGATTTGCAAAGATTCATTAAAAGACATTATACTCACTGCTTCTGTAGGTAAGGCTGGATCAAGAATGATTCGCGCAAACATAAACGCATTTCAGTTGATCAAGGGTTGCTTGTCTCTGTGTCTAGGTCTGACGGCTCACTCAGGGCGGGTCTAAGGTAAGACACCAGTTCAGTCTATGTGACAGTTTTATGAGTTAAAAGCATAATTATGCAGAGGTGCATGCAAATTTTGGGACACTTTGAAATTAGGTACATATTGGTTCATATTATAAAATTGCTTCTTATAATCAACAGACTGTCAATCTACTTGTTAATTTTATCATATGCTAACTCCACATATCATCTCATGTATTCTACTCAACAATTAACTCTAACTAACAGTTAACGGCCAAACATATCTGTTCCTATTTGTTGTTCCAAGTAAAATATACATAGATAACATATTTGAATAAATAAATGTATTCATGTGGGCAGATATGAAATTATAAACTTCCTCCACAGCACAAGTGACATGATATACACTCATAAAGACACTAGTTTTTTAAATGAATACTAAATGATCATTTTTGAACAATATTTTGAATGATTCAGTGCTGCTTGTCTTCATCTTCTGATGTGGTAATGTAACATAGGTTTTGATACTTTTGGTTGATCTCATGTATGCATATGTGCACCTTCCTTTTAATCAGAAAGAATAACACAAACTCAAATGTATGATTCAGTAATGCAAATTTATTTATGTTTCAAGATGAACGAGAGCATCAAGGCAATCACACACATTTTCCGTTTTGTCTAGTGTCTTATCTCCCACCAGGAGCTGGAGCTGGAGCAGGAGCAGGAGCAGGAGCTGGGGCCGGAGCAGGAGCTGGGGCCGGAGCAGGAGCAGGAGCTGGGGCCGGAGCAGGAGCAGGAGCAGGAGCTGGGGCTGGGGCCGGTGCCGGAGCAGGTTTGTTGCCTGCCAGCTGTGCTAAGATTAATGGCAAGAGGTTGAGGAGGGCATTGTTGTTTGGAGGCAGAGGCTGGTAAGAGGGAAAGTTGGGATAGGGACGAAATGGTCTGTAGCCTCCAGGTCTGTACTTCTGTAGTAATCAGTAGAAGAACATTCATTTCCATTAATTAACATTTTAAAATAGATTTTTTTTAAATGAAGGCAAGCATATATCAACAAAATTAGAGTACATTTTATGCATATATATATTGCATTGATCAGGATAATTATATATATATATATTTAGCATTTAAGATTCTAAGAGAAACTGGTAAAAATATTTTAGGCATTGGCAAAAACTTCATATTTCAAACGGACCTCAGAGGAATGACTTGATGAGCGCTTCTCTCGAAGTTCTTCATCTTCTGCCTGAAAAGAAAGACATTTTATAAAACAAGTTACAAAACAGTGACCATCTACAATTCGTGGTGGTTGAAATGGTAGAATGATACTTACTAGCACGGCACAGCAGAGTCCAAAGATACAGGCAACAATGAAGAAAGATTTCATGGTTCTCTAGAAGAGTAATCTAAACTAAAAGAGAAATATTGCTCATGTGTAAATCGAACTGGATGAACGAAATATTTGCCAAATGACCAAAAATAAATGTAAATGCAGTTTGTTCATTCTAATTTTAATTCTTACCTTTATGCCGAATGTATAAGAGACTCTTTCAGGTGTGACATCAATACAGCAGCGATATATGCTATATATACACATTAACAACATGCAGCTGGCCAATCAGACGTCGCACAGTGACATGTTTGAAAAATGTAGTATGTACATTTAGTATGTAGCAAGTTCAACAATTAGGAAATAGGGAAATGAGTCACATGGTTGTCTCTCTTATGGTATAGTAATTGTAAAGATGCTTAAATTGAATTTATGCAACTCACAAACAAAACAAAGCACAAAACACGCCTTAGGGCTGGATGTGACTGGGATTATAACGATTATTATTCATTTTTGTTATTATATCTGTCAAAGTTTTCATATTTATATATGTTCTTACTGCCTTTCTGGGCCTGGGAATATTTCAGTTACATTGCTGTCTATGCAGGGTCAGAAAGCTCTTGTATTAGATCAAAAATATCCGGTGAATGGAGGTCTTCTGGTGTTTGGAACGACATGAGGGTGAGTAATTAATAACAAAATTATTAAAACTATACTTTTAAAGTTGCATTGTGAGTCCACGAGTAATAAGTAATAAATATACGTTTCGAAAATGCATTTATCCAAATGAACATTTATCATGATTTTATATTAAATTATTTAGTATGTATAGTTCATTTCTTAAAGTATGGAAATTTGGCCCTTTATTGGAGCTCTGTATTAGGGCACCTACTAAAATTAAGTTCACTTGTTCACTCTTGTATTTGAGTTATATCAGGTGACTTTTTTTTATATAGCTACTGCATTTCAGTATTTTTTACTTTGTTGTTAGGAAAGATAAGTAGACCGATTGTCTTGCAGTAAATCCATGATTATCAGAGATTAGCTAATCCTCTGTAGCAATGTGTTCAGGAAGTTTTTAAGATGCTCCTAGGATGTCATAATTGCACAAACTGACAGTGAGCTTTCAGGGATTTGGGGGATTTTTAGGATTACGACATGACTAAATATTGTCCTTATAGATTAAGGTTTGTACAATGAGTGAAATAAATCTCAGTGTATTCACATTTCCTTCAGGACACCAAGAAGACTCAGTGTGTTGCAGGGCAGTAAGTATGGATAAATATACACTTCACTCTTTTTCTTACCTTATCTTCGTTGACTTCATTAAAGTGTAGGAAAGGCTGAGGCAAGATGTCAGACTTTTTACTCCTGTGAATGTTTCTTAGTTTTGGTTATGTTTTGAAAATATGTAAAAAAAAAATGGTCTAACAATCAACTGAATATTTTATCACTTAAAATGAGGAAAGTTGTCACTGTTGATTATAAGTTTAACCCGGAAATATTATAAATTCTACACATTTGTTTATTATTTAAAACAATGTTTCTTGCAACCTTTAAAACTATGTGTATTTTGCCCAGCCTGACATGAAATGTGAAAGATATTCTCGTTTTCATTATTCACTCAGTGTACTTTAAACTATTGTGGTTTTATGATTCACACTACAGAAATTAGAAGAATAACATTTTGGAATTTAAGTTTGAGATTGAAATAACAATAACAAAGATTTCATTTTATGAAAAATTTTGGATATCTACTTTATGCCTTTTTAAACGTTACTCTTTTCAATTGCTCATGAGTGACTCCTTGTGGCGAACTATAGTACTTGCATGAGAACCAGTTGCAATCTTTAAATGTTGTGTTTGTCTTGTTCTATGATTGTGTACTTGTGTACTTAAAATGCTTAAATATAAATATTACTGAATTGAATTACTGTTTTTGTTTTTTTTAATAAGGTTAAAAACGTGCCACCGCAAAATGAACAGCCTCATCTTACTGACCATGCTGTGGCTCATTCCCTCTGGAGCTGTAAGTTAACTTTTTTTTGAGAGATGCTTCTATTCTTATAGTAGTTTGTATCATGCCTTATAATGCAGATGTGACATGATGTGACTAAGCAGCCCAGCTCATTTAAGCCTTTAAAGCTGAATCAAACAACTTTGTATAATACTTTATTAAATCAAAATGATCATGAGACCATTTTGAATCCCTCACAGCTTTGTCGCCACCATAAACCCTGGAGCTCCTCTGGCAGTGATGAGGTAAACTCAAAGTGCTCCTAATTAGAACAAAAGGTTTTCAAAACTGGCTGTGCATTTTCTCAAAAGGATCCCTGCAATGTGTCACTGTCTATAATATCTTTCTCTAGAGAATCTATGGGTCCTATTTTCCTGAAGGTCACTACAACCATGTAAGGCCTGGACCTCTGTTCCCCTTTCTATGGTTCCTCGTGCCTCGTCCAGAGCCGGCCCCAGCCCCAGCCCCAGCCCCGGCCCCAGCCCCGGCTCCCTCCCCTGCTCTGACTCCGGCCCCAGCACCCACGGCCTCACCCAGACCCCCAGTCATCAGCACCACTGTCCGAGGAGATGGCTGACCAGGAGTCGTTTAGTAGCTGATCAATGATTTAGTACCTTTGAGATTTCAATAAACATAATGGATCAAGCATATTTAACATGCTATTTTGTTGTTATTTAGAAATAATGAAAACAATTTTTATTTTTAACATTTATTTAGCAAGTTGGTAAACCCTGCATTAGAGAAATGCGTATTCCATACAATTCTACACTCTCAGAAATAAAGGTACAAAAGCTGTCATTGGGGCTGTACCTTTTCAAAAAGGACAGGTTTGTACCTAAAGGGTACATTTTGGTACCTTAAAGATACATATTACTACTTAAAGTGTACATATTTACATAAAGTGTACCTTTTTTCAGAGAGTGTATTTATTAGCATTGCAGGCTACCCCTTTTTTAAAGTATCCAACAATTTGCTGCCCAAGCTATGTGACCAAATGCCAATATAAAGCATTCATAGACACGCATGTGAAGTGAAAATCATTTCTGAATGAACGCTCAGTCGTTTCAGATGATACCTTAGCACTGTTGCTTAATGTAATGGTCAATGCATGCAACTCTTAGGCACTATGCACTAGGTGTGGTGCAAGTGTCCACAGACCAAGAGGTGGGTATATAATTTTGAGATTTTGAGATTGCTTAGGGTGGGACAGAATGAGTCACTACACACTTATTAAACACAGTCTGTCTTAGGGAGGAAATGTCTTCAGATGAGTCTTAGCAGTGATAGCATCACAGATACGTACAGTCTATGCACTCTCTTCATTTTTTTCAAACGATGGAGTCTTGCTGTTTGCATATCCAGTCATGTCGGAGGAATTCCTGGTTGTTTCTTTAAAACGGTTGTCTGTGTCTGCATTCCTATTTGGTCTGAACCCAACTTAATAATAACAGTTATCTCACCACAATGTGAAATTAGTATAGCTCCAACTATGGGAATGACAGAATTATACTATCATTAACTGAACCAAAGTGCCTTTCAGAAGCTAAGTGTGGTTTTGCTTTAATCAACGCTAGAAGGGCGAAATCAGTGAGATGCAACCTCAGATGAGACAAAGGATTCTGGTGTGGGTGAACACAACCTTGTGATTTATTGAAACAAACCAGATATCTTCATTCTATGATGCTTACACGCTGTCACGCGTCTATGGTAAAACATATAGACTGTGAGAATAAATAAACTTACGACATCGACTTCAATGAACGCACATCATTTTTTACGATCAAATTCATGTTTGACTTTTAGTACTATAAATCTCAACCAACACATCAACTCTGGGTCTGTTGAATGTTTCAAAATGGTTTAATTTGATGATTCATTCAGACGCTAAGTGTTCTCTGGATTGTACAATTAAATTATGGTCTGAGGTTTTATATAGTCTGAGGTCAGAGCCTATTTCCCATGTTTTCTTCAGAGCTGATTGGTTGCTTGAGGAAAGGACACTGTTTAAGTACACCCTTCTCCATTTACTATTTTCTGTTGTATTCAAAGGATTTTAAAGTGAGTGTTTGGCTTTTTTTCTGTCATGCAATATTAGCTATTCATATTTTTCTATGCTCTACTGTGCACATGTATTTATTATGTGTGTATCCTTAGGGATGACACAAACGAGGCTTCTAGTGTTGCTCGCGTGTTTTCTACCTGGAACATCTGGAGTTCCGGTGAGTCCCTGATGCTCATCCATTTAAAACTAAAGTTGTTTAGAAATATTTCAGGGTTACCTTATAGAAATCATACTTCATTCATGCCAATAAAGGAATGTTTATGACTTCTTTGTGTGAACTCAATACTGTGTTAATAATCGGAGGTGCAGCATGTAGTAATATTTTATAATTGATAACACTAAATGCATTATTTGAAAGCCACCTTTCACTGATTCTACTATTCATTTTTAATCCCTATTTTCATAGATCTCTCCGAATGCTGATTTGATGGAATCAGTCCTGGTGGGAGATATGCCAGGGCAGGGACAGGTAAAGTCCTCACCGCCTGGATCTGAGGCATTTGCCCAACATGTGGCACAACAGTTTCAGTCTGAACCTACCAGAATGCTCTCTGGTCCTCAGCCGCATCTGCACACTCTGAGCAATCCATGGGCACCTCAAACCAACCCCAATACTGGTCTCAGTCAGCTTCCTGTACACTTCCAATACTTACCCTATCCTCATGCCCAGCAACCCCAGGTAAGAAACTTTTGTGAATTCACTTTACTTTATAAATGATTTACTGAAATTTAACATGTTTTTATGATAAATAAAGCACAATGTTGTATTTTTACTGTATTTTTCAGTTTTTCTATTATCCAGTTCTTGGCTCCCAATCAAGGAACCCACCGGTAAGAGTGTTTCCATCATTCATTCAGTGTACAATATCAGAAATATGTGGTTTTGTTTGTAGTGAGCAGGAAAAATGCCACAGGAAGAGCTGACAGACTGTCTGGGTTCAGCAGGTTTATTCTGATTTGAGGTCCAAGTCCAAACTTAATTAAGTTTAGCTATGTAACCCTCAAGCAAGCCTTTGTGTTTTAAACTGTTTGGTAAATTATCAGAAATATTTAGCTGGAGGAAATCTTCTTTTCTGTCTTCTGTGTGTCAGTTCAGAAGTGTTTTGATTTATTGAGGAAAACCCGCTGCACTCGATGTGTTCGAACAAAGAGAGTTTATGTAACACATTGGCTCCCGTATCAATAAAATCTGTGCACACTAATAAAATCTCTGCCAGCAATTTAGCAGCTCAGCATATTTGACACTTAACAATTCCAAGAGGAGTCATTCAGTTCATTCAGCCTTTTCATTGAATATCATCTGCCCCAAAATGCACTTATTTTCGCGTCTTTCTTTTCGAGTTTCCGCACACTTATCAATCTTCTAATTCGTAACTTTACGTGATTTCTCTCATGCCCCTTTCCATCATCAGTTCTCTTATGGAGTGCCTGCTTTCCAGCATGCAACATCCCAACAATATCCCGCTAATGCAGTTCCAGCTTCACAGCCATTAATGACACAAAACCAACAACACAAGCCTCAGCAACAACAGGTATCAACACTAATTTCTGGACACAAACAGCTCTAGCTTTTTGAAAAAAAAAAAAAAAATTATAATACATCATGTGTTTTTCCACAGGTTCATCAGTTTCTTTACATGGTTCCACAGATTCAACAGCGAATGGTATGAATCAATTTAAATTGCTTTCAAATGGAATATTTATTCTCTGAGTATGTTTTATTCGGGTGTAAATCTTTATGTTAATGTATTTTAAAGGCTGGACCATATGGTGGATTGAGCTCTGAGGAACTTCAGGTAAAATTAGACGCCAGTGATGTATAAAAAGTCTTAGGACACTAGTGAAGATGCTTCTTTTAGCATTATTCTGATGATATTATATTATTATATAGTATTTAGTTTGTCCCCATTTTTCTGAATTCATGTCACATATTTGCTTATTTAATTAGTGATCTAAAAAAAGATCTATATATATATGTATACCTTCTGACCCCAGTTTATCTTAATTTTTTATGTATTTATTGGAATTAAAGCCTTGGAGTATCTAATTCATCTCTAGGTATGCTAATCTTTAATTTTGTTACACACAGAATATGGGACGTATGCACATGCCTACATTTAGCAATATTTTTCCTGTAGCTGGACCGCAACCTGTCATACCCATTAACCCTTTAAGACCAACCAATACCTTCAACCCCAGCACCTTTCCGGCCCCTTCTGAAGTTCAGCTGCCCAGCATTGTAGCCGTCCCAGCCGGTGGGGATGCCACATCTGCGACTGGTGGATCCCATCCAAATAACGGAGCACTGCCTGGTAGGATTGCTAGTGTGCAGGACCGTGAGCGAGTGCCGTGTGACCATGTCCTACCTGCTGAAGACCCCTTAACCAACATTGGACCTTTGGATTCAAATCATGGGTCTTTCATTTCTGCAGAGGTGGCCACTGTCCAGCCTGATCCCCATCACGGTGATACCACATTCCCAACATCATAAAACAAAGCCGCTCTCGTGATACTGTCAACATTAACGCTGATATGTACCCCTAAGACAAATATTTGCTGAAAACATGCAACTTATATCATGCTAATGCTTTACAAATAGGGTTAAGGCAGCATAATGAAAGCTTTGAAATATTTTTCATGGCAGTCCTGGTATACTTTTCATGTTTAGTATTTTTTTGGTTTGTTTATTTGCTGCTGTTTCTTTATCTTTTATTCCACGCACAACTAAAGTTTTGACTTTGTGGGGGTCAGTCTATATGTTAAAAGATTTTGTTTAAAACTATTTCTGTCTTTTGTACTGTGAACTATGTGTGTGGGCCTCAACATATATTTCTGACATGTAATTAAATACTAAGTTAATTACAGCCTGGGGCTCCTTCTGTGTTGCATACAGTACAGTATAACTGTCATCAGGTGTCAGCGGCGTTAATAGCACTGGAAAAATGTGCACACTTAGAACTTAACTCAGAGAAAAACAAGCTGAGTGAATAAAAAGCATAGAATTACAGTTTAGACCATTTCTGACTATGAATACTATCAAAATAACAGAATCACATATATATACAGGATCAAGAAAACCATCTACTATTAACTTACATTAAATGGAATGAGAGCATTTTATTAAATTATGTGTTTGATAATATGTGTATTATTACATTTTATCAAATTGTTCAAGGTCAAGGTTAGTAATTCAAGTTCTTGATTAATACAATGTATGGAGGCACACTGAATGCCAAAGGTATCCGAAAATACAAATTATGACAAGATTAATCTGAATAAATGAAGTTCAAACAATAAGTTTCAAACAAAGTTCAAACAATACATAAAAAAATAAACTTTGTAAATCTTTATCTTCATATAAAAGGCAACAAAGGCAAATTATTGACTTTGACGGTTGTGTCCCAAAAATGAAAAATCCATATTAAAACACAAAGATAGAGGGTACTGTATATTTCTTTTTACACACTATTGCAAGAACCACACACACACACACACACACACACACCACCATATCTAAGAAATAATTTAAATATTTCTTAGATATGGTGGTATTATTTTGGTGCTATATATTTAATATATATTATATATTATTTATGAATGCTCAGTCAGGCAGAAGGTTTTTACAGCTTAGACAAGTGAGAACAGTGCTGTTAGATATTATGATTTCATCACCTGTGCCATAAATGTATTTTTTGATTGCTTTTGATTTATTTGTGCTATACTGTCACATAGCTTTAATGTATCTTGCCAAATTGTAATATAATTACAAGCACAGCCAAAGTTTTGCTTCGAGATAAGAAAATATGTATTCTTGCTTTGAACGCACATTTTTTGTTCTCTATAAAGAAACTTGGCTGGTCACCAAAGCCAATGAGATGCTGATGTTATGGGCCATTTGTTTTCAAAATGAATATAAGGGGTCGATCTAGTGAGCAGTATCACAAAATCCTCCTCAACAGTCCTGATCAAGCTCTTAAACAAAGGTAAGGTGCTATTATATTAACCAATGTTCATCAGTTACTTTGCTGTTTGGAGTTGAAGGTCTAGTTCTAGAACCTGTTGTAGATTATTACGTACACTGAAGATGCTGAACATCTTCTTTCACAAAACTGTATATTTTATGTTTCAGAAATTATCATTCAACATGAAAACCATCTTTTTGCTGGCATTTGTCGTTGGAGTGGCCTACTGCGCTCCGGTACGATATTTAGCTGTTATATATTTATTCCTTTAACAGCTTTGACAAGAGAATATGTGATGCTAGCTTTTACTTTCTTGTTTTTGACCCACAGCAAGTGATGTATTATGAGCTAGAGTACAAACCTGCCTTGGCTTCACAGGTTAGTTTGGTCCAAACATGAAATAAATACATATCTCTTATTTAAAATGACAGCCTAAATAAAATGATTCCTTGCATATGGTAATAAATAGTTAATGTGTAGTAATATATGTCAGTATTATATAAGAAGTGTGTATAATGATGTCCAGGCTCTTCCTGTGGCCGCCGGTGCAACTAGACCTTCAGAAGTCGAAATTGTAAGTAAAGTCTTTGTGAAACAGCTAATTAATTAATTGATTTATTTTAACTGATTAATTTCAACATCACTCAGTAGTATATTACTCAGATATATAATACTAATTTAATTTAATTTAATTTAATTTATATTTTATTTTATTTTATTTTATTTTATTTTATTTTATTTTATTTTATTTTATTTTATAATATTTTTTTATTTTATTTTATTTTATTTTTTAGCTCTTGGCAGCTCAGCAGGCTGCAGCTGGTCTTCCTGTAAGTTTCAAACAGTTTTAATTTCTTTTCACAGAGTATTCATTATCGCCTACTAGTTTAGCATGCAATCAGTCCTCATTTTATCTTATTCTCCACAGGCTCAACCTGTCCGTGGCTTCATTAAGCATGAGATTCCCCAGCCCGCAGGCAGAGAAAGCGTTGAAGTTGTATGTGCTTCCACCTTTTTTAATTTGTATACTTTGCACAGTGTGAATCTCCAGTACGATCCCATTTCTTCCCAATTATATAGAAGTCTATTCATTTTCTTCTGTTTTCTAGCTATACCCGTTCGACTTTTCTCAAACCGGTCCAGCTGCCCCGGCTGTTCCGGCTGTTCCTGCTGTTCCTGCCGTTCCCGCTGTTCCCGTCATTCCTGCTGTTCCTGTTGTACCTGCTGCCCCAGTACAATCCAAATTGGACATTTGTGATTATAATTTCACATATACGTGGCTATTTCTAATTTTTTATATATATATATTTTTAGGCCCCTGTTCCAAAGGACGATGATGATGATGATCATGATGACTAAACCAGACCAGGTCCATCATTTATTTTTTTTAAAAGTGCAACTTTGTAAATATAACTTCATATCACATTGACGTATTTAAATAGAGCAAAAAATACTTTGCAAATAAAAGCAAGATTACTGGAGTGGATTTTACAAGAAAACACTTGTTTTCAAAGTTTACAAAAGTGTGTTATTGTCTTTCTTTGTAGTTATTAATTTTGAAATTTACTTGCAATCTCTGAGTAAAAACTGTGTCATATGTTACAGCTTTAAGAATAGATTAGAAACCTTTCTAGACAATCCAACACTAAAGCCTTTTTTTTCTTCTCTCATAGATGAACAGATAAGCTGACCACCAATTCCTGAATGACGACGAAGCTGCTTGTAGTTTTTAGCAAAATTGACTGCATAAATACTTTCCCGCATTAGAAATAACCAATCACATGGTTCTCTCTCAGTGGCTTGATGCATGAGAGCCATAAAAATCAATGCTTTTTTTGCTACCATGTTTTTAAGTCTTGATTTATAATAAACCGTTCGATCAAGTCCTTGCCTCCCTGTGTGTGTTATTGTGCAGTTATGATTATTATTATTATACCGTAACATGCTGTTGATACAAATAACAATTCCTACTTTGACTGATAGTAAGTATCATCCCCAAAAAAATGCTCTTCCAAACCTGATATTGTTTTTTTTAAGTTGCAAGTTCATGCACTAAAAAAAACTAACTCAGTTCCTATTTTTGATAGCACTGATGTTTTGTACCTTCAAAATATAGCTTCAGAAACACAGGCTGGTGATATCAGCACTTCCCTCGACTATCATCATTATAATAATAGCTGACAGACAGGCAGACAATGTCTGACTACAGGTCATTTTCTCAATAACCATCTTTCTGTATCTGTGAAGTCATGATAAAGTCTAGCTGTAGAGGGATTGGCTAAGGGCTAAGCCAGAGACCAAATAAAAGCATGAAAACTCTCAGAGCTAGTGACTACCTGCAGCCAAGGTGAAAAAGCTGGTTGACCATTTGTGTGCACTGTAAGTGGCTCTGTTTCTATGTTATCCCTCAGCACTCCTTCATTGGTTTCAACAGTCTTAGCTCACGTCTTTGTTTGTGTAAGGTCGGTGAATCCATAAACATGTGGACATCTCTCCTGTGTCTTCTTCTGGCTGGTGCAGTATCTGCAGCACCAGTAAGTACACAGTAAACCATTTTTAATGTCTTTGTAGATCTCAAGGCTTGTTTTCTGTCTCTGGGTCGCCCAGCTGTTTAAACTGATCCTTTTTTTCCATGCGTGTTTATATCTCTCTCTAGCTTTCACCGTTTTTCAATTATCTCCCTCATTATGGAAACCCGAAGCAGGTGGGGTTAACCACACATGAACATTCTTGACTTTTCTGTATCTGTAAATAGCTTAAAAGTATTTGGAATCTTTTGCTTTAACCATAATCAACACATTGCACTCAGTTTCATGATGGAAATAGCTCTGTAATATCACACTGTGTGATGACATGTGTTTATATGATTTATAGCTTTAACTGACTGTCCTGGGGTTGTTACAGAACATGTATTGAACATTCTAATTATGACCAACGTAAACATGTGCTTTTTGGGCATCCACTAAAGTGAATTTTAACTCCTTTCATTTGTATTTAAGGCAAATAATGGTGGCTTCCAGGGAATACCATCGCAGCCACATCCTGGTCTGAACGCTCCAATCAGCATGGAAATTGTATGAGCTCTATATTTTTTAT
>JAUMHP010000040.1:18701421-18719334 GCA_032361065.1 Enteromius trimaculatus
ACACACACATATATAGTTTAGTTAAAGTTTCATTAAGTATTTATTTTGTCTTTAATTCAGTTAGGATCTTATAGTGTATAAGAAATGATGAACAGATTGAATAAAAGTAAATGTTGCCTTGGCAATATTCTTAAATATTTCATTTTATTTCAAACTAAAAATAGTTTTATTCAGTAAATATGTTATTTTGGAATCTGAAGTATTCAATTTTACTTGACCTAACCCTAAAATTACTTTGTCTCTGTAATCTAAAATATTCAGGTTTATTCAGCCATTTAAAATCAAAGTGGATTTTAATGTAATAATTTAATACATTTTTTTTTTCACTCATTATTTATTTATTTATTTATTTTTTTAGGTGAAAGCACACATAAAGCATGTTTAAGTTTACCTGAAAAAGTGCACTGTATTGTTTTTATTATGATAGTATAGCTGATCTGACCTATAAAAATACTTTTATTGGGTTAGTATAACTCAACATGTTAAATAATTGTTGAATTATATATATATATAAATGTATTGATTTAATTAAACAAACAACAAATATATATTTATATATATTTCTTAATTTATTTACATTTCTGTAAAGATGGTAACATATGAAGAATATTTATGGCCCTGGCTTTGAAAACTCAACTCAAAGACTAAAACCGTAATTTAAATCAAACTTTGATGCTTGTTCTCATAATTAGATTTTGACACTATAGCCTCCGTGGATTTCACAGGCGGACACATTTTAGACTAACTGAAACATCAATAAATTACAGTGTGTGTGTGTGTTATTAGCATTATTTTTTATTTATTTTACATTTTTCTCAAACAGATTTTTCCTCCGCGATTCCCTGCTTCTCCAGTAGGAGGAGCAGCTGGCACATCGGTGAGTCAGTCAAGGTTTTCTCTCGGCAAGCTTGCCTCGCCAAACATTTGTCATCTTTTTGTTATGACTTTTTTTTTTTATAAACTCAATCAATATATACAACGCGTGTATTCGAAAAGAACAGAACGCGATTAGCACAATTATTGACGCTTTGGCATCTCTCTCTGTTCTCAGTCATTCCCTACACAAGCGTTCATCAAGTACTCTCTCCCTAAAGTTCCCGGCAGAAAAAGCGTGGAAATCGTGAGTGAACAGGCAAATTCATCAATCACATGAGTCGTTTAAGTACAGCTGAGTGCTGCTTTAGCCTCTGCTAATGTCTCATTATATTACAGAGATAAATTGCCTAATTCTCTGAACCAATAAAATAATTGGTGCTATGTTTTTCTCCTACAGTTTTACCCCTACGACTTCAGTCAGCGTCAGGTAACAACTGTTTTTCTGCGATGAAAGGCTGTGTTTTCTGTATTTTATTTACAGTCAAGTTTTACAGTGTAGATGTTATTTTGATTTCAGGATCAACCCAATGTTCCCCTGATACCTCAAATTCCAAATGTAAATTCTTTACATTTTGACATGATCATTTACAACAGACATTTGTGGATGTTTGTTTGAATGCCATCTTTTATATGTTTGTGAATGTACAGATCTTCCCCTTCGATTTTATGCCACAGACAGTTCCTCAGCAGCCACCTGTGGTGAGACAATTACGCTTTCACTCTCTTTGGTTTCGTAATCGCTTGCACTGTTATTGGAATTTGCTAAAAGACCGAATCTTGAATCATGGTGAGCTTTGATTGCAATTTCACACAGAACCCACCATTCCAGGATGGTCCTCCACAAACCCAGGAGCCTCTGCAGCAAACCCAGCCCGAGCAGCAGGCTCAGACAGGACAGGTGTGTGTGTGTGTGTGTGTGGAGGGGGGGCTTTGAATGAATATGTTTGAGAAGATAAAAACACAACCCTCAGCAAAGCTCTGATTTGACAACATAATTACTCCTTCAGTGCTGCATTTACCCAGGATGTGTTTAACCAAAATGAGAACTTGCGAATCTCGAATGTCAGCAGCAGTTTTGCAGAAACAGCAGATTCTGCATGCCACACACTTGTTAATTATTATCCCTTTTTTTTTAGGTGTCTAACAAGCCATGAAGACCGGTGAGATACTGCTTTGATTAATTAATCCTTTTGAATTGCAACACAATATTGTTTTCAGCATGCTTAAAATCACTCTTGCTTGTTCAACATATCATTTCTTACGTCCACAGGCACATCTTTGAAGCTGAGTGAGACAAAAAGTCCTAAAACCCCTTTTTTTTGTCTAATGCTATTTAGAATTAGAACATACTTTTTTTCTGGAATAATAATTTAAAATGAGCTGATGTTTTTAACATGAAGAAGATGATTTACCCACATGTATAACAACATTTTTTTTTAAAGTTCTGTAATTGCATGGTATACTGTTTTATCCTGATGTGAAATAATTATACCTTAACTGAATATCAAACAAATTTTTAATGAATATTTTCTCATGTAAGCTTTTTGTGAGTAGTGTTTTTAGTAATAAAGTTGATTAAACAAACGTTTTTAACATTTTATGTTGCGTTTTTATTCTAGTGCCAGCTGTTACAAAACAGGAAATGCGGGTTTTAAGGCAATTCAAATATGCAGAACATATTTACATTTATAGTCATTTAGCAGATGCTTTTATCCAAAGAAACTTACAAGCGAGGACAATAAGCGCGATAAAAAAGCCACGATATGCAAGTGTTGTAACAAGTCTCAGTACATAAAAGTTTTTTTTTTTTTTTTTTTAAATATATAATAAATAGAATAAATAATAAAACATAATAGTGTATGTCTTTTTGCTTTTTTGTTAATTGTATAATAAGAAAATAAAAAAACTTTTTCAAAGTTTCAAAAGATTTTTTTGCGAGGTTAGAGTGAATTACTATACACCTTCACTTTGAACATTCTGCAGTATAACAACATGACACAGCACGATCAAGATCATTGAATTTATGATTGTTAAAACTTTAGTAGAGGCCATGTTCAGCCTAGAGGAAGCTTGAAGATGTGTGTATTTACATGCTTAGAGAAATAAACACAAGCACTCACAAAATAGAGCCACGGTAGAAATCAGTCCTTTTCTTATATATATATTCAAATGTGAAGTAACAGCCAATTTGTTTCATTTATGACATTTGCTCATTCTCAGCTCTAGGAGTATTTCTGGTAGTCAATACAACATATCTGTTTATCTTATTAACTGAATATGCCAGTAAAATCATATAACTTTTGATACAACCGTTTTGTTACCTTATATACATGACTGTATTTAGTTTGGTTCAGTGATGTTGTTATTTTTAAATGTTTAGTTTACCATTTTTTCCTCTGTGGAGGGTTTTATTTTGTGAGAATATATATTATGATCGTTGGAGTCAAGAATGTTAAATAAGTAAATGAACATGAAACATTGATTGTAGAAAGTAATTATTTATAAAGCATTTATTATAGAAAAACATTTTACCACTGAATACTGAGGCAAGATATTGGTAGGGTAAGATATGCATATGTAAGTTTAATTCATTAAAAATAGAAAAAGAATTAATAAAAAAAGACTGACCTTAAAGTTTGTGAATCAATAAAAGGTTAAAAATGTAAAATTACAGTTCAGTGTATGAAAAAAGTTTTATACATAATGAAAGCTGACCCTGAGGGAACATCTTTAAATGTATTTTGTCGAACACTGACAGGTAGCAAGAGTATATGTACTCTTTTTCCTGAATCTTTTTAGCTCTGCAGGTGGATATCTATAAACATTTTATGAACACATTTTATCAGATGGAAGACTGGATTTGGATTCCCTAAGCATAAGGCATATCCATCCTTGTAATGCTCCCAACCGTAGAGTAAGGGAAAAAACTCAGACAGCATCAGCACTAAAGAAGCTGTCAGTGTGGTCACAACAATGAGGAGCCAAAAGATTTATACCTACTGTATCTGCAAGAAATGATAGATTTAGTCTGTAATTAAGAACTCAGAAGAATGCGTAATATGAGATTCATTGTAAAGATCTGTTTTAATTAGATCAATCAGTTTGGCAGGCGCCCGCAAGTCCCACTCTCAAATGAAAAGGGGCCCCTTGAAAGTCATATATATCCAAATTTCCCCATCAAACACCACAGACAGACTACCCTCCTGTCTGGAGGATCGGGTAGATCATTTCATTTTTTCGTCTGTCTGTTTGAAGAACTGTGCACCAAGCAGAATTTTACAGTGTATAATTATACATAATAGGTCATTAACAGTTGTAATTCCAACCTTGTTTTAGGAATAAAGGCAAAAAATAGATTTTCCTCTTTTCTGAGAGAGATGATTGGCTTGTTTCTGGATCTGCTGAGTATATATAGCAGCCTTGTTCAGAAGAAATGCATTCAGCTTTAAAATCCAAGAAGCCAACCAGTTCTCCTTGTGATTTTCAAAAGAGGTAAGCTTTTACCATTTCTAGAGAGTTTCAACTCTTAAAACTGAGGTTTCCAAAGGAATTATGACTTTTGAAGCAATGCCATAAAATAACCATTCCTGGGATCTCAGAAGAACCTTTAGGAGAACAATTCTTAAATTCTTAATATAAAGAGCATTTCAATCATTTAAAGCATACTTTTCCACTATAAAGATCTTTTTGTAGGAGTGGAAAGGTTCCTCTGATGTTAAAGGTTCTTAATGGAACCATAAATGCCAATAAAGAACCTTTCTTTTTTTTTTAAGATTGTTCTGACAAATTTTGTATGTTTTTCTTTTTTGATCATAAGAGAAAATATGAAAGCTCTGGCGTTCTTGATGTGTTTGCTCGGCTCCTCGCTAGCCGTACCTGTAAGTTTTTTTTGTTTTTTTTTAGTTCAAGACAGCATAAAAAAGTCTATGTTTTACACATTTTTGACATCTTCCTCTTGCTTTGCACTTTTTAGGCCCCTGACAGTGGCAGCAATGAGGTAAGACCTCTGTGAGTCGATGACCATGGATGTTAATGTAAATCCTAATATTTTGCATAATGCTTGTTATCTTTTCTTTCCTGCAGCAGGCAGTTATTAATCACGCTAACACAGCTCTGCAGTTGATGGAACTCTATAGAATGCTAGGACATCTGCAGCAACAGGTCAGTTTGACGCCTAGGTAGGCCTACAGCAGAGGTGTTTAAAAATGCTAACACAATTTAAATAATGTTGTTGCAGGGTTTTGGTGCTGCTCCTACTGGTGCTCGACTGCCTGTATGTTAACAATTTTTATTACTTCATGTCATTTGAAGACTTGTGTGAACATGCCTCAGAAGTAATCAGTTTCATAGAACTAATGAAATGTTGTGTTCTTCACAGGCTGTGCCTGTAGCTCCTGCAGCTCCTGCAGCACCCGCGCCTGTTAACGTAAATATATTCATATACAGTTTTTGAGGAGAAACTATTTCCTTTTAAAAACATTTTTGAAAATATGTTTTCTTTTTACAGACCCAGCCCCAAGTTTCACCTCAAGCACCACAGCAGGTTAGTAACATGCTATTGCTTTTTTGGGTCAATGTCAGTCATGGCAGGTTATACCATGTTTTACCAATAGATTGAGTCATTTTGTTTAAATCATTTCTGTTCACAAAATACACATTATACGTTGCTGTTTAGTTTTGTTTATTGAGCAGTAGCTGATAGCATTGTAGCTTTTAGCATGGTTTTGCTACTAATCTGTTTGAAAAAACTAGTAATTCAAAATAACTTATCTTAATAATAAAATAATAATAAAAGAACTTTTAGCATCCATGGAACCTTTCCATTCTAAAAAAGGTTCTTTATTGCTCAAAAAAAGTTCTTCAGACTACAATATTGACTGAAACGTTCTTTGGAGAACGTGAAATGCTTTGCATGTGCTTGAGATACTGTACGTACAGTATGTTACATTGACACTGATCTTTACATTTTGTTTTCCAGGGCTTTTTTTTCAACCCCGCTCTTTTCGCACCCACGGGAGATGGATCAGATGAGGAAGGAGCTGTAGGTTATTTCATCTTATCAAAAGCGTATCACACATTTTTCAACATTCTGCGTTTTTTGAGTTCTATCACGCTTTTCTATCTACCATAGCCACAGTTTCGTGGGTTTTACCCTCCCTACGGCTACCAGCCTGCCCAGCCAGCTGCTCCATTGAACTCGGACGAGGCAGAAGAAGCAGAGGGTGCAGAAGCAGCTGAGGCTGCAGCCGAACCTGAACCTGTTGGAACCGCTGCAACTGTTGATGCCACTGCTGTAAACGAGATCGCCCCCGTGGATGTTGCAGTAGAGGTTGCTGTTGAACCTGTCATTCCGTCTCTCATCCCTGAGGTACCGGCAGTGGCTGTGGAAATCGACACCACTTTGGTGGTGCCTGATGCTGCTGCTGCTGCAGAACAGGTGCTGGTGGCTGATGCTCCTGATGCTGCTCTGCCAGTGCAGTGAGTGAGATGATCACAAGCCCCGCCCCCAAGATCCTAACCATCCAGTCACATTGCTGACATTAAGAACACACCTCTATGGTCTGAGCATTGTAGCACAGGGACTTGGCTAGACAGAGGGGGTGTCTAACTGGCTTGTAGAACAAAGTGTAGCACATTCCTGTTGTGTTGTGTGTGAAAATGTTTCCTGACAGATGACAATTTTTGTTAACCTCATTGTAAGAATTGAGCCGAGGTTGCTGAAGACAGCGTTACTTGTGAAATGTCTTCACTTTCAGTTTCTTAAAATAAAATGCCTTTTGTCTTACTGCAGTTCTTTAGTCAACTGAAATGTAATTATGTAACACTTTGGAAATAATAAAAATTGACAAAACATAGTTTTGTGTGAAGAAACCAGTTACTAAAGGCACACACACGCATTGCAAAAACATATCTACTGTATCCCCTTTCCCCTCACACAAACCTTTACATTTTTTGATTTTCTAAAAAGGTAATTCTGCATAGTTTATAATCTCATTTCCTCAAGGGAACTTAAAACAAAAAAAAAAGATTTACTGGTGATACTACAGTACACCTGTGGGGATATGTTCCTTATAACATAGGGAATACTAGGACCACACATTAACGTTTTTTTATACTGTATATAAACAAATGTATTTATACTTAAAATGTACAAACTGTATAGTCTGCACTACGCCAACCATACACTTCAATCTACCTCTTACAGGAAACTGTGCATTTTTAGATTTTCAAAAAAACTTGGGGACCAAAATATGTAATTCTTTCCCCATAATGTACAGTTTACCAGGAACACACACACAGACATGTTGGTTTTTGTGATTTATGGGGAGTCTCCATAGGCGTAATGGCTTTTATACTGTACAAACTGTATATGGTATTGCCCTACACCTACCCTACACCTAAACCTACCCCTTACAGGAAACTGTGTGCATTTTTAGATTTTCAAAAACACACCATTTAGTATGTTTTGTAAACCTTTTGAATTACGGGACAATGAAAATGTCCTCATAAAACACCTACATTTTGTAATATCTATGTCATACCCATGTCATTATACAAATATGTGCCCTCATAAACCACATAAACCCGCACACACACACGTAAAAAGTCCTTTTATTATCTGAAATTCTGACACTTGGAAGAAAAAAAATGGCAAAGATCACTTTGTTTGAAAAACCCAATCAGTACCATTGCACAAAATACATAAAAATATTATAATAATAGTAGCAGTAGTAATATATAACGTTGTTAAACTATTTAATGACTCTCTACATAACATGTAAAAACAAATAAAAACTGTATAGTCAATAACACATGCCATATATTTCTCTAGAAGGGTTGTAATAAAGGTGTGAGTGGCTGTGAAAAGCTGGCAGGCTTGTTTTAATAGGATAAAGCAGATCTGTGTAAGAGTGCTGACTGGGCAGATGTTACTACATGAGGTAAATCTCTCACTCTACGGCTCACACTTTAGCAAGCACATGTACATAAATTACCAGTATGATGTTGCGACAGCATAAGTACAATGAAATTACAGTTCAATAAATACCACAAACAAATGTGGTCGTTCGCAAATGACTTACTCGAGGCACTATGGTGAAACCATTTAAACTCGAACATAAAATTAGTTCTGAATATGGAACAATTCTCAAAACAACAGGTTGCAAAAATTCTCAGTGTATTTGTATAAATACTTTGAACTTTTGTTGGAGGGAGTATAAATTATGTACCATTCAAGAAGGCAGGGAGGAGGCTTTGTCTTTGTCACTCTAGTCTCTCATTAATCTCCAAATCCTTCTCAGGGTCACGCAAGTCTGAGATATCATTACAGAGCACAACTGAACAAATGAACCGCAAGCATACTCCTTCTTTGAAAACACTCACTGTAATTTGACGGTATCTTTCATTTCACCAGACAGAAGGTCTGTAATTCAAAGGGGCTCTGCGAATCTTCTGATCAAGAGAGAATGGGACAGGATTTAGGTTGAAGGAAAGCAGTTGGTGAGTTTTCGATCTGAATTTGTGGCATTTTCATCTACTTAGAGTAACATTTTTTTCATTTGACATTTTTTCCCCCATGACATTGAACAAATGGGAACATATGCAAATTATAAATCACTGCTTCAGTCAGTTGCTTTAGGGGAAAAGGATCATGACTGTTGTACCTGGATCAGGGGGTATTGCAATCCCACCCCAAATGTCTCCGATAATGGAGGTGGACACAGAGGAGGACATTGAAGAACCAATTCCAGCTCCAAGCTCAGGATGTGTATTCAACATTAACAACAGCAACAACAATGAAGAGTAATCAAAGATCAATAAATATAATATAATAAAAGTATTATATATATATATATATATATATATGATCATGTAATATATAGTGACAATGGTGTATTTTGCTCTCTGTAGGGAAGACAAGAAGAAAAAGAAAAAGGAGAAAAAAGAAAAGAAGGAAAAGAAAGAGAAGAAAGAGTAAGTAGCATACCATGTGTTTTCTTAACTGAGATGTGTGTGGATATAAATAATGTTTTGATATTTTGCTGTCTTATCCCTAAGGAAAAAAGAAAAGAAAGAGAAGAAAGAAAAAGCTGAGAAGAAACAAAAGGATGAAAAAGAAAAAGAAAATGAGAAAGAAAAGGAAAAAGAGAAGGAAAAGGAAAAGGAAAAGGAGAAAGAAAAAGAAAAGGAAAAGGAAAAGGAAAAGGAAAAGGAAAAGGAAAAGGAAAAGGAAAAAAAGCAGGGGTTGGTATAAAAACTTTTTATCTGTCATTTCTGTTCTGTGATTTTCCAAAGTCTGAAGTAATCACCACTGATTATTGCTCATGTCAACTTCATTTTGTCAAGGCCTAAGGAGGTGTTTGTGATTAACCCAGCGGGACTCCTGTACTATCAATGGGTGCTTATAATCACAATTCCTGTCATGTACAATTGGACAACTATAATTGCAAGGTAATAATTAAATGTTCATGTTGTAATAAGATGAGGATACCAAGAGATGAATACAAATAGAAGATGCCTCCTTTTTATTAACCTCGAAAGTGTGCTTGGGTACATATCCCTTGGTCATTCATATTCTCTAATAAAGTACCTGGTCTCATGGCATTAATATATCTTGGTGCACTTTTTAGCGAGCCATGAAATACATATCAATAAGTGTATATTAATGCAGTTTCCAAAAGAAATAGAGGCAGTGAAACACGGGAGAGCTTGTTTCTCATTGGTTCCCATTTTTTGGGGGGGGGAATCTGAAATGGCTTTGTTTTTTTAACACTATCGGGTAGGTTTATGGTTGGATTTGGTGTTCTCTTTGAAACTGCAGCGAAACGTGCCAAAAAAGGTACATATTTTTTATGGGACCTGGTTACCAATAAATATGATGTAGGCAATTCAGTATATTTGGTTATATGTACATTTTGAAAGCTTGATAAATTTTGAGAGGTTTTATATCGTGTCTCTTTCAATAGAGCCTGCTTCGAGGAGCTGCAGCACAACTATCTCTTGATATGGTTCCTCCTAGACTACACCTCCGACCTGCTTTATTTGGCTGACATGGCCTTTAGGGCACGAACAGGTTGATCGGATTTTCTTTTCTTTTTCAGATTTTTTTTTTTAAAGTTTAGTGACCAATTTGTGTCATGTTTTCATGCCACATTTCTTTAACCAGGTTATCTGGAACAGGGATTACTTGTCAAAGACGAAAAGCTCCTTCTTCAGCGGTACAAAGAGAGTTTCCAGTTCCGCATTGATGTCATCTCTATGCTCCCCACGGACATCTTCTACTTCGTTTTAGGGTTGGACTACCCAGAGATCCGCATAAACAAGCTGCTCCGCCTCAACCGCATGTTTGAGTTCTTCACAATCTCCGAAACCATGACCAATTACCCCAACATCCTACGAATCGGCACTTTAATCATGTACATCATCATCATCATCCACTGGAATGCATGTCTCTACTTCTCCTTCTCCAAGGCCATTGGGTTCGGATCAGATCCGTGGGTGTATCCCTCTCTCACCGAGGATGAGTTCGGAGAGCTGATGCGAAAGTATTCCTTCAGTCTCTACTGGTCCACTCTTACCCTCACCACCATCGGGGAGATGCCGTCTCCGGAGCTGGACTCTGAATTCCTCTTTCATGTGGTTGACTTCTTGGTGGGTGTCATGATCTTTGCCACCATTGTGGGTAACATCGCTACAATGATCTCAAATATGAACGCAGCCCAGGCTCAGTTTCAAGCCAGGATTGACAACATCAAGCAGTACATGCATGCGCGGCATGTCAGCAAGGATCTTGAGATAAGAGTCATCAAGTGGTTCGACTACCTGTGGACGAACAAGAAAGCACAAGATGAACGAGAGGTTCTGAGGTACCTTCCAGACAAGTTACGGGCGGAGATAGGCATGAACGTGCACTTAGATACCCTCAAGAAAGTGCGCATCTTTGCCGACTGTGAAGCAGGGCTGCTGATCGAGTTGGTGTTGAAGCTTCGCCCTCAAGTTTTCAGTCCCGGTGACTACATCTGTCGCAAGGGCGATATCGGCCGGGAGATGTACATCATAAAGGATGGCAAACTCGCTGTTGTGGCTGACGATGGTGTCACTCAATTTGTCGTCCTTGGCGATGGGAGCTACTTTGGAGAAATCAGCATTCTAAACATCAAGGGCAGCAAGGCCGGAAACCGTAGAACAGCCAATATCCGAAGCATAGGCTACTCAGACCTCTTCTGCCTGTCCAAAGATGACCTGATGGAGGCTTTAACGGAATATCCAGATGCCAAGGCCATGCTGGAGGAAAAGGGGAGACAGATTCTGCTGAAGGATGGCTTGTTGGAGCTGGACCCTACGAAACTGAAGCCGGACGAGAGGGACTTGGAGGACCGCGTAAACCGAGTGTACAACGCCATGCAGATCATGCAGACCAAGGTGAAGAAGCTGCTGGCCCACCAGGAGGAGACGCAAAAAGATATCAAACGGCGGATTGCTCAGATAGAGCGCTTTGCTGGAGAGGAGGTCGAGGATGAAGACGAAGAGGAGGAAGTGGAAAAGAAGGAAGAAACAGAAGAGATAAAGAAAGAGGAAGAACCAGAGAAAGTAGAAGAAGACAAGGAAAAGACTGAAGAAAAAGAGGAGGAAATAACAGAGGAAAAAATAGAGGAAGCGACCGAAGAGGAAAAGAAAGACGAGGAGGCATAGGATAAGACCTGTTGAGACTGTTTCATAATAAAAGAGAGAATAAGGTCTAAATATTAAATAATTAATGTTATTAATTCTTATCAGTCCTTATCAACATTCCTTTGAATTTCTTGACTCGCCACATGCAATGTCTTGTCCAGCCAATAAATTCTTATCAAGGCAACAACAGGTTTCATGTCTGGCAAATGATCAATTAGCAATACCCGTTTGATTAGTATTCTATCTACATATATTTCTATATGATTTTTATACGAGAAAAACAAAAAATGAAAGGCAATACCTGAAAATATGAACTCTGTATTTTTATATTAAAGAAGATTAAATTTTTCCTGCTGAGAGAAAAACAACAAACCTGCAACATGATTTGCATCATTTATTCATGTGGCAATGCATACTGGAAGCTCAAAAATCAGCAATACTGTTCCACATGAAATTGTTTTTCATGCAACTTTTTTTTTTATTTTTTTTTTTTTTTAAGAAATTCACATTACAAAGTAATATGCTTGATGGGCACAAGGGTGCAGCAGAGGAACAGAGATTAATGATTCTTTCTTCAAAACCTGAAAATGTATAAAACAATAAACACATGAAATCAAGTAATTCCTTTTCATGGAAACACTAGTATTAAAGATTTTTTTTTTTTATTGTAAGATAAACTAAAATTAAATGTTTGAATGGAGTGCTTTAAACACAGAACTATTGTTTCTTTGTGTAATGCAGCATGTGGCATATTCGCTAAAATAAGCAAATATGAGTCACATCACATGTTATGAACAGGTATTTGTAAATGTGAACTGTGATTTCTTCAACGCCAACGTCATTAAATGCAACTGCAAAAATAATTGTTTTCATACAATTTTTTTAAACTATATAGCTCAATCGAGCGTCTGATACTAAAGAAAAGCTGCAAATAATAATATTACTAAAGTTACTTTTGTTACTTGTATACTTGTTCTTTAAAACGCTGTAGTAAAGCGAAACTGTCATGACCTGAAGGGGAGGGGAATGCAGGTGTTTCGACAAAAATCCCTCAACAACTTCCGCATAGGATGCAGCTGATTAGATTCCCCGTTTGCGTCATCTCACCTTGTTCATGGCCTCCACGTGATGCGTCCTCCTCCATAATGACATACTTTACTTTGATTGCTTTCAAATCACAAGAAGAATCAACTGAGCGTTTAGAAGCAGCCTGTGAAGTAGGAATATCCTATTTGTTGCTTTAATTTGTGACAGAGAAAGGTACATGCATCTAAAAAATACATTCATCGTTTTAAAGGGCATGTACGCATTGAAGTGGTTTTTGTAAAAACGCAAAAATGTGAAAAGGCAGGGTTTTTGACATTTAAAAAAAAATCTCTTGCTCAGCCCAGGCTCTGTAAAAGCTTCTTCCCCATGCCAGTTTGTACAGCTTTTCTTCCGGTGGCTTCCTGCTGTTTTCTTTTGCCTGCATTATTGATAATGCAATTGCATTTCTACAGGTATACACCAGTCAGTTTTCAATTTTGTCAAATTCGAGGTGCTTTAAATGATTGGAGACCAGTGTTTCATTTCCAAGAAGCCTTCGATTTTGAGCTGATTAGGGCCCCTGTGGATACCAGCTCATATGTGGAGTGGTTGCAGTAAATGTCTCAATATTATCTCTTCTTTCATTTTGAACATTCCCACCTGTTCTCTCCGCCGGCTTTGCTGTCACATGTGGACACTTATTGTATTTGCTCAGAGAGGTGATGAGAAAAGGGAAGTAAGTTGAAAAAAAGGGAAATGAAAGAACGGTGGAAGTATGTCTCCCATGGGAAAGCAAGATAAAAAAGGAAGCTATTGCCTGTGATGTCAGCCATGAAAAGGTTCCTTCACCGTCTCTTCTCTCCAGCAGCCGGAGCGACACGTTTAATTAATTAGACTGCGTCTGTGACTTTTAGAGGCAAATCAAAAAGGGCCATATGACTTTCCTTCAAGGAGAAATTACTTACCGAATGAACTTGTTTACACAAGTGTTGGCAGCTCGAGCATGCTGGTGGTACAACTTTTTGTTATTTAAATGAAAGCTAGATTGGAATGAATGTGTGATTTACAGAAAGAAGAAGTCATGGTGCAGCCAAAATCAAACCGACTGATTGGTTTGTACATTTAATATCTACCCTATTGAGGGTCACATGAGCTAGTAGTCAGTCAAGCAATTTTGTTGTCCCATTTGGCGCTTCATCTCAAGGACACTCAGAACCCACCGTATCTGTGAGAGCACAGGCAGATTTTTTATTTTTTTTTTAAAGCTGATTGGAAGAGCCAATTTAACTCGCTGTACGAAATTTCTTATACAAAAGAAATGGTGCCGCAACAAGGGTCTATCAGTAGGGAAGACTGTGTCTCACAGAGTGTTGTCATCAAATGCTCTGATGTGAGCAGTAAATGGAAGTCACACGGGCAGCTCACACCAGGGTGTTTTGGAGTCAGTTGGTGGCAGAACGATACACCACAGCATGAACGCACATGCATTTTGGTCTTACAAGCTGGTACTTCCTGTTGTTTCCTATTCGTTTCTTAGAACGCCTCAGCGCTTACCTGTCCCATTCTATTAGTGTGTGTAACTGACCAGTTAGTCGCTGTGCTATTGTTTCTCCTAAACAATTTACTTCACGATAATAGCATTTGCAGTTGACCGGAGCAGTTCTAGCTGGAAAGAAAGGTGACCTATTGGGAAAATGACATCCTGTGACAGTAGCACTCAGGGGCAGTCTGTGGGTTTCTGGAGAACTGGGTGAGGTTTGTAAAATAGGCTTGCCAGTATAAAAATCATCAAAACATAAAAGCATACAACGAAAACCTGCAACACAATGTGAAGTCTCTTGTTTTAGAAATGCTATATACTCACATAATCACATACTGGATGAATATTGAATAGGATTTACTTTTTTACTGAAACTTTTTTTTGGTAAATGTCATAAATATTTATAATAAACATGTTAAATTTAACATGAAATTCTGTTTCTAAATGTACACTAGTAATCTGTGTTTTAGTTAAAACATTTTTACATTAATGTTTAGATCATCTAGGGCAAAATTATGTTTAAAATGAATATAAATGAATACATTTCTCTAAAAGTAGTTAAAATAATGTGAAAAAGTCATGTAAATAGAAAAAACAAAAAAAACAAAAAACATTCTGTTAATAACTATAGATTCTTCCACAAAAGCTTGTTTGAAATGTTCAGTTTGGTTAAAATGAATTACTCATATTTCCCCTTGACTTCTTTGCTTCTTGTTGAGATTGTCCGAGTTCCTTCTCCATACTGTTTTTGAAAAAACCTGCAGATTTGCTCCTTTGGCAGGCACAGTTTCTGAAATGCAAAAATGCTTTAAATATTAAACAGCAAGCACTGTGAAGACAAGGCATGCTTTAACTGCAAATATTTTCATGCTTTTGTTTTTGTTGAGTATTTGAGGAAGGCGTGTAATCTGTGAAAAATGATTTTTGGCATGGCAAGAAGGAGGAATAAATTATGCAGATTACAGTGATACTATTTATACGTTAATGGTTTACAGCTTTAATGGCGTTGTTCTCTTTAATGCCTTTACCCTTTGTAAGCACTATTGTGATTTATGTGGTAGATGTTGAAGTCCATGTGTGCTTAGACTTAAATAGACTCTCCATGCAGGTGAGTGGCATGTCAAATTATAGCCAAATATAGAGTGATTTTGATTTATGATACGACACATGACGTTTCAGCTTCTAAAGTAGATGGAGTGTTGAATGTCCTTGCTTCCAGGTTGTGATCTTTATAGCTTAAATGAGTGCTTGGAGCTCTTCTGGGAAGTCTAAGCAACTACCTGCATCACCTATACTCTTTTGTAGTACTTGAAAGTATATTAAAAAGTGTATTACAGGACATCCATTGATTGACTCTCTCTCCTCTCCTGCTGTAGCTGGTGTGTGGTGAGCGCACTGGTGCCGTTGTCCTGTGGCAGCCGGAGCATCATCCAGGTGCATGCTGCAAACTGGTTGTGACCCCCCCACATGATTGTAAAGCGCTTTGGGTGTATGGCAATACACAGTAAAGAGCTATATAAATGCGTCATTCATTCATTCATTGTACTGCCATTGTTTGTTTTTGGAGACTGTATGTGGTACTTGAATGTCTACACCTTATATTTAAACTGTGATTGCGATAGCTCAATCCACCACTTAAAACTAGTCCAAGTATGGTGCGGTGGAAAAGTAATTTTGTGACATTATCCATAAGCGGACCCCTTTCCTGTCAGAAACGTTTCCTCCTCTTGATCACACCTGCGTTTATGTCAAATAGGTTCTTGAACTGAATATATGTAGACATTGAAACTTGGATATTAAAGCTAGTGATTTGAACCTACTGCAAAATCAGCAACGTGAGAAGGAAAGATCACTTACCATCATGTGCATGGGATGACATGGGATTTGAAGTAATTTAGTTCCATTGTTTTAGATCTTGTTTCATTTCTTCTACATTTAACAGTCTGCTAATTGAAATTGAAAAGCTGTTTGTCTGATGCTGTTTCGTGCGCCACCTAAGCTCTTTGACGCTGATTTCTCTTAATAAACACCACACTGTGCTTTGTGATCTCATCTTAATTTTCATAATTGCCTGCAATTGTGAATCTCCCTCGATGCTCAAACATGTGCCAGTTCCATAAGCATGATAAGAAAACCCATGATGTAATTTTAATTAGTCTATTCAGCAGCAGAGCCTCTCTTGCTGTCGAACTCCTGCCTTGCTATTATCACGCTATGCTAAATTAGGCAACAGCCCTCTTACTTTCTTATCAGGACTCAGTGACATTTGCATCACTGTCATGCCTCTTCTTGGAGTCTGTGATGTAACCTTCATTGGCCAGAATGCCAAGACCTTGCCAGACCAATGAGCCTCTTCAAGGATTCAGATCCGAACAGAAAGCGAAGGCGAGGAACATATAACATTGAAAAGAGTATGAAACATTTTTAGCATGCGATGCAAATGAAGCTGGGTTTCTGGGACGTGCATGTAATGTGGAGCACTTAGTGATTGCTCATCAATGCCTTTGTAGCGGAGAAGCTTAAGGTTTCCGAATTTAATAAACACAAAATAAACGACTGCATCCTGATTTTGCTACTTTGAAGGCTTCTGCAATTCTAACTCCTCAGAGGAATCTTTCCTCTCGAGCATTGAGTGACAGCCGCGAAATTTCAGCGATGCCAATGTCACTTGCGTTTAGTTGAGCGTTTCTGAGAAGATGTGTATGGAGTTCAGGCAATGTGTTCTGCTGAGACCTTTGTGCCTTGAGGTCGACATGGAAATGATGGATGAGGAAGACGATGTGAGATGAGAGAAGCACAGTTACAGTGCACTTACAGTATGTGAAGCGCTTCAGGGTTGGCAGTTTCTCTATAGCTAGGAATATGTATCTTAGTCATCATTTTCTTTTGTAATTTGTAAAACGGTTATAAAAGCATTTCAGCTGGAATGGAACTTGGCTTGAAAAGCTTTTTTAAAAGCATAGTGATGGACAAGACTTGGTTCACAACCAGCTTTTCTTTTTGCAGGCTAGTAACTCTACTGTGGAGGAAAAAGTGGCAGCTGGTTTCAAACAAAATCGCTCAGCCCTGTCTGAAGTGCATCATTTCCTTTGTTACAGGACATTGCTGACGGCGTACTTCACCTTCTAAAGTGTTACTTTAGACAGTATTAAATCTTACGACCCAACTGAGGGACAGGATTTGAGAAAACATGAGCATTTTTTCCCATTTCCTTTTAAATTAGTCTTTAACTTCCTTTCACCAGTTAAACTGGCAAAACAAGAAATGCACTTCCTTTAAACCACATTAACCTGTGTGATCTTGCATAAATCATAGACAGCAGCATGGAGCCCATTCAGACAGATATGTTTGGAGGGAAATGAAACAAGCTTTTTTAAGCTGACTCCATCTGTGACCACGTATCTACTGACTTTTGTTCCAAGTTATAGTCTTAGGCAGAGGAACAGCTTATGTGATTGTGCCATTTCTGCTTCCTTAGCCACTGTGAAAATTAAAAGATACCTGAGGCACCGTTGAGGGTTGTACAAATGCCACTTACACACTTTAAAGGCCCGATGCATCCTGAACAGAAGAAAATAAACTGTACTAAAACAAGGGTTTCAATCTCTGCCAGTTCATAAGTTTGCACTTTATCAATGTCCCGGCAGATATGCCTTTTTGGACGTCTCTCTCTCTCTCTCTCTCTCTCCCCTTCTCTCTTGTTTTTCCCTCTCTGTCATTTTTCCCAGGTACGCTCAGTTTGAACTACTATTGGCTAAGGAGGCTGTCCATCATCATTACTTCATGTGATGTCATGGAGC